>MDKF010981090.1:0-15382 GCA_026770625.1 Nicotiana glauca
TTTGTGTTTTCATATCCTGCATGATTTATATATGATTTTGAAAATAAATGTATTACCGATGATTTGAAATTGCATATGGGATAAGTCCTTTACTAGATATGATACCGAACAGTTTACTTGAGATGTTTACCGATTAATGAAAATATTTTTACTGTGACTAGATATGTTTTACCGTTACTTGAGATGTTACAGTTATTTGAAGTATTCTCACTGTTACTAGACATGCTTTACTATTACTTGAGACATGATTACTGTTACCAAAATAAAATTACAAGATTTGATAAGGAATGATATGCCCATTATTATTTTGAAAATAATTTTTTACGAGTATTTACTATTTACAAGAAATAGTATAAATGGGAGGAGACTTTGAAGGATCCCGTAGCTAACGGCGGGTTCGTTAGACCTGGTGCACCTTGTATTTACCGATTACAGTAATAGCCCTCGCTAGTAGGAAGGTAGAACTAGCATACAGTTACAGTTTTCCCTCGATTAGGGACCTACAATTATATTTGACTCCTTTTACGAAGGGTCCACATAAGTGATACAAATTACATGATCTTTCCTTGGAAACCTCCCATACATAAAGATTTGATATGATACAGTGCTTACCGAGTTTGTTACCGAATTATTAAACTGAAATCTGTTATAGGAAACACATGATGAGATTGATTATTCTTACCGTTTTGAAAGGGCATTTTATTTTTATGATAATTTTTGAATTTTATTATACAAGCATGTATTTCTGACTTGTCCCCAATCAAAAACGGTTGTGGTTAAGTGTTATTACTCATTGAGCTAGCGACTCACTCCCTGCTATTGTTTTTATACAGAGAAAGTAGTTGACATGAGCGTGGATTTCATTAATTAGAGTACACGAGTTGACCATTCTCGGTGAGCCCCGCACTTGTTCGCGTGGGCGAAGAGTTTATTTATTATTACTCTCTTTTCTTTTGAATTCTTAGAGTCGCTCCATAGTCATTTTTATTAGTGTTAGGAGTATTCATTTGTTAAATTGGACTAGTTACTAGTATTGCGCTTTCTTATTGTATTTTTGGGATGGGCTTAGTATTATCTTATTTATAAGGTTGGTAGTGTTGGTGAAAAACTCGTTTGTTAGTTCATGAAGATTGTGGTAGATTTAGGTAAATACTGGTTGGTTGTTAATTGTTTATGACACAGGAAATTTTTGGATAGTCCTAAAATAGGGAAAACTCAGTCCGATTTTCTGTAAATTATCGATGAGGCTTACTTGGGAGCACTTGCTCCTAAGCGCCGGTCATGATCCTAAATCGGGTCATGACATCATGCGAACGCGAAGGCCAATCATCACTGGCCCTCTATTCCTTATACCCGAACGCGACTGGGCTGGTGCGAACGCGAAGCACAACCCTCCGACCTTCCGCGAATGCGGACCCTCGAACGCGAACGCGTAGAGAAAATCACCTGCCTCCCAATTCCTTCTTTGCGAATGCGTGACTCTTTACGCGAACGCGAAGAGTAAATTCTCTACAACATCTAAAATGAGAAATCTGCAGCTTTTTAACTTAGGAAATAGTCCGGTTGACCACCCGAAACTCGCCCGAGGCCCCCGGGACCTCAACCTAAAGCACCAACACATCCTGTAACCTCATTCGAACTTGTTACAATCATTAAAACACCTCAAACAACACCAAAGCCATCAAATTACATCGGATTCAAGCCTAAGTTCTTCAAAAACTTCCGAAACACGCATTGGATCTAAAACCCAACCAAAACACCTCCGAATAACCTGAAGTTTTGCACACACATCCCAAATCACCTAAAGAAACTACTGCAACTCTCGGAATTCCATTCCAACCCTCGGATCAAAATCTCACCTATCAACCGGAATTCGCCAAAATACTAACTTCGCCAATTCAAGCCTAATTCTACATCGAACCTCCAAAATCACTTCCGATCACGCTCCTAAGTCACAAATCATCCAACGAAGCTAACCACATCATAAAAACTCTGATTCGAGATCATACACAAATAAGTCAACTCTTGGTCAAACCTTTCAAATTCAAGGCTTTCTAGTAAAACCGTTCTTTCAAATTCATCCTGATTTTTCCTGAAACTAAAACCAACGATCTACATTAGTCATAATGAATAACACGTGGCAAGTCATGCCTGAGAACTGGCGATCAAAGTGCAAAAACTCAAAATGACCGGTTGGGTTGTTACATCCTCCCTCACTTAAACACATGTTCGTCCTCGAACGTACCCAGAGCTGTTCTAAAAGCCAACCAATCGCTGAATTACCTTACCATGCATATGCCCGGGGGTGATCCCAAGTCACCCTATTTCAGATAGGTTCGATAATACATTTTAAGTAAAATCACACAATCCAGTCTAGCCCATAAGTCATAGAACGACATTTCACTTTCCGAAATCACACACAAGATTAGAACCTCACATCTATACTATGAATATTCCCGAACCAGATGTAATAACCCATAACTGCAACCTCAGGTGCAATTATACGATATACCACATAACTCAAACACTCAAAACGATAACTTCTATTCATAGTAGCTACACATAACAACCGAATATCGATAGGAAACCTTTCATAAACTAAAGTCTCATTCCAACACTTTCACATACTTCCAACGATAAATGAAACACGCAATAACTCATAATCGTTTCTCAGATCAACCATTCATGAGGCCATTTCCCTTTTTGGCTAATACCACAGTAGATTTCCGAGCCGGACCTCGATATTACCCTTCCAACAAGCTGAAATCAAATCCGTTCGTATTCATTAATGACCCCAACGATCACCTCGAATCCAACACACCACTATGGTGACATGACACATCAATGCAAGCCTAAGACACAACTCGCATAATTCTCGCACCGTTAAGAAACGGTCTGAACATACTCAAATCATGGAAATGACCCAAACAAAAGAGTTGTACCTCAAGCTCCTCAATACCATCACAACACAAAGTTGATAGCCTGTCTCACACCATAGAAATAGAACACATGAATATACCCCGAAAGGTCATATCTCCACGTAGCCTCGCTATAATGCGCGATCCCATCCAAACACTGTTACACATGAAGCACCTCAAGTCGCTATGCTAAAAAATGACAGCCACGCACAATTTGATGTCTGAAACCCAAGCAAATCATTACACCCACAGTGAAACAAATTAATATATGCCACGCGAACCTGGTAGAACATAATCGGTACGTCAATCACCAAGAAACTCCTAATTACTTTTCCGGCTCGACTCCCACTATGAAACCCCAATAAAACCGCACCATATGTGCGTATAACCAACACATCATAACATCTCACAACATAGAAAGGTAACTCATAGATCTCCCCTGATCACTGATAAGCTCAACAATGGTCGAATTAATACCTCCCTCAACAATGCCATTCAGAGCCAACCAAGCCGACTCAAGATAGAACACTCATCATAAGAGCCCAAATAAGGATAACAAATCCTTCCCAGCCACCTGCTGGGTCTTCAAAATATAAAACCCCAATAGGACATAATCCGTCGAACATCGCCACTCAATCCATGGTATTTCCCGACATAGCCAACAATGCCATCTTACCGCAATAGTCCAGAATAACACAACATAGAAACAACCAGTCCAAACCCCAATATCATATCCGCAATCTAACATACCAAGCAAAGAAATATTCCCTCGGGCCTCTAAATCTCGGCAGTCACTAAACAGTGCTGATACACACGATCTAGGATCATAACATAGCCTGAACATGAGAATTTCTGGTCTCCAATTCCATGTAGCACACATATCACCATACCTGACCCCAAATTCCGCCATCCGAATACATATCACACCTCAGGTACCCAGTCATTCCACGAATGATATTCTAAAATTTCCATGTGCCATACAAGAATCTCGAATATCAGTAGTCGATCCATCCTGTAAGTGCCGCAATACTACCGAAGTGCCAACCACTTAATCATGTTACCCTTTTTTCCGAACATATACTATCGTTAAATCACTTCTAATTAGAAATATCATTCCCTTAACCATCTGAGGCTACCCGCTGCCTAAGAGTTTTATAAACTTCCTTTCAGAACTGAACTATAACTCTACACATGCAAATATCGATCCTCCACTACATACCGCATATACTGTACCATCCTAGTATAACATGAGAACTTCATCTCCCTTCCGAGCCACAGAAATCTACGTACTCAACTAGTCAAGAACTTTCCATTGGTCCCATCTAGAAGAAAAGTCACTACACATCTTATGCTCCGCATGCCCATAGAAGATATACATCTCCAAACCGCGGTAAAAACTATCAAGAACTCTCTGAATTCCCATTGCACAAACTAAACCACCATGACTGAATCCTTTTATCTAGACCAAGCTAAGCAAGCTGTCCAAAACCCAAGAGCATTACTGCAAAATGCATGTACAAACTCATTACCTTGAACACACACAAAGATTTAATCATATCCTTACCATACCAATCCGGTCTACTATCAAGCTACTCCATCTATCTAAATTCCTTTCTGATTCTTTTCAACTTGATGCTCCCTCTTGCTGCAGTACCACAATCTCTCAACTCCGGCTCACTACCCGAGACCCAAGCATAAGACCACACTGTCTAAGACCCATAAGCCACTAAATACTCTCTCAAATATCCCTAGAAACACCACATTCCAGGATTCTTTACTCTGAAGAACTTCCTGCGAATCAGAATTCGTTACCTTTACCTTCTAGATACTAATACATAGGATCCCATAATTAACATAAAAAAAACCACAAGTATTGACCTTTTTCCAATGAAAACACAGTCACTAACCACATACACAACCTTGAGATACCCGATTGTTTCCTGCAGAATCTTGAACACATTAGAACCATTCTCGAAAGTCATTCACTCTTATTCAAACTAAAAATTACCTGACCTAACGAACAGAACCACCCGTGCCTCATTGGCGCTCTGACACCGCAAAATAAAATCCTTATCCCAATACAACCAAGCAACTTCCTGCTCTATGCGTCGAGCATTCTTCACCAACAACACTCTAGACATTCCGCGATTCTTATACCCTATGAAGCATAGTATAACCTTTGTCGAAATTTTCCTTTACTCTAGCCATAGCTAACTTACTCGCACGCCCCAAACTGGAACCAACATAGCACCTAACCGTGCAGTCGACTGCTCATAGCAGACTCCCCCACTTGGCTCGAAGCCATAGATCAAGATACACTCAATATCTTATAACACTTTTACTCTATTAATGCCACAATACCATAGTGAGATTTAACTCAAATCAATTATAAGTTGTGAAACACAGGTCATCCAGTGCTATAATCTTCTGCAAAATATCGCATTCATCCCCGCAATAGTCAAGCCCACTCTCTTAACCAATTCGAAATTTCAAATTTCAACAGGTACCCTTCCATTACACATGAGATCTTCTATCATACACATAAGGATCACACCACTTCGGAACACTCCGTTGGGGATAACCCACCTGCTTCGCCTCAATATAACATTCCCATACACCTCCCACCGTCATACACATTACACAGTTACTTAGTCTTCCTGAGTCTAAACTCATACCGCAACATGAAATTTACTTCACCCCCAACTAGGAGACATGAAAGGATTCTTCACGCTTCCATAACTCGGAGCTACACATCCAATCACAATGGAATCATACACTTAATAGTTCATTTATCATCCCGCAGGACTTTCTCGTCACTTCCAAGTTACATAAATACATCTCGCAGTACTAACATACTTATCACATGGCCATTCAACCGTCACTTCCACTAATAGGGACACTGCCGAACATATAAGTTCAAAACACTTACTCACACAATCAGCACCTCAGTGCTCAAGCCATAGGCAAGGATCCGGCCTCAAGTCCTCTAGACTTGCCCAACATCAAACTCACAGAGATCACATCTCGCCCCTTGATCGGGTAATCACAAGCCATCAAGGCACATCTGATACTGAGCGCTCATGTGCGCATAGAAATGCGTGGAAGGAATTTCAAGAGTTTGTTTTCAAGTTGAATTAAAGATACACGATAAGAATTCAAGAATGTGAAGTTTTCCTAAAGGTTCTGCAGCCTCTCGAGGATAAATACAGACGTCTCTGTACCGACCCGGGAGACTCTACTAAACCTGCTCATGACTCGTAAGACCTAGTAACCTAGGCTCTGATACCAACTTGTCATGACCCAAACCCCACATTGGTCGTGATGGAACCTCTCATGAAGACGAGGCCAGTCAACTAACCCAACTCGTCTTTTCAAAAATAGTTAACATAAATAAACAGCTTAAATATGACTTAATAGTATTAATTAGCAGAAAGTCAACCCAACACAGCCCTAATCGGGGTGTCACAAGTCACGAGCATCTATCGGAATGTAAATCCACTACAAGGTCAAAGATATACAAAACCGGAATAATGAACAAAAGAGAGAAACATGGTGCTGCGAACGCTGATAGTCACCTCTTTAACTCATATAACTTTACCTCTGATCGGCCCAAACCCGCTACCGGGTGAATAGATACCTGCATCTGTACACGAGGTGCAGGGAGTAAAGTGAGTACTCCAACTTAGTAAGTAATAAAGGAAAATAACAACTGAGTAGTAAGAAATCACGTAAAGCAACCACCATGTTGTATAGAAGCAGGGTACAATCCTTTGAGAAAACAGTGAAGCTGTGAAATTTTTTGAAATCTCTTGGCTCAGTTTAAATCTCTTTTGAAAATGATCTTTCCAACAATTATGAAATGATTTCAAAATAGTGAGTGCCGATAAGCACAGAAAATCCGCCCCTCGGGCACAAATACCACAGTATAACAGGTAAAAAGGCAAGTAAATATGCAAGATGAGCACATAAAAGTTTGCCCCTCGGGCAATATCTCAAAATAGTACCAGCCCCTCGGGCTCACTCTCAGAACACTCTCAGCCCCTCAGGCCCTCTCTCTCAGATCACTCTCAGAACAGTATCATATAGTGATCGCTGCGGCGTGCAGCCCAATCCACATCTCGCTGCGGCTTGCAGCCCGATCAATACATCGTCGACGACGCTCACTAGGGGTGTGCAGACACTGGGAAGGCGGCCCAAGCGCAATATCAAGCCACCTCGTGGCATATAAAATAAGGCGTGAAAGCCTTCTCACATCACTCATAAGGCCTGAAAGCCTCCTCACATTACTCAGAAGGCTTGAAAGCCTCCTCACGTCACTCACAAGGCCTGAAAGCCTCCTCACGTCACTCAAGCCACCTCGTGGCATATAAAGTATCTCAGGCCCTTGTCCTCATATCACTCATCATATCCTCACATATGGCCCTCGACCTCACTCAGTCCGAAAATCATCACAAGCCCCTCGGGAATTTGTAAAACAGTAGTTCTCAGCCCAAAATATCATTTAAGTTCAAATCTGAGTAAAATTTGGCTGAGTTCGTAAAACAGTAGATATCAACAGGACCGAGTTCAAATAATACGTCAAACAGTGAGGAAACAGTGATAAAATCCCCGAAGGCTTCAAATAATTGGCACGAAGCCCAAATATGGCAATCAACCCAAATCATGATAATAACAAATAAGTTTCAGTCAAATACGTGGTAAAATCATCAATCGGGACAGACCAAGTCACAACCCCCAACGGTGCTCTACCCCACGCTCGTTATCCGGCGTGCAATTTACCTCAATATAGCACTACGGTGTGCATTCCGGGGTTTCAAACCCTCAGGATATCATTTACAATCATTACTCACCTCGAACCGGTAAAATCTCTAGCTCGCGATGCCTTTGATCGTCACATCGGCCTCCACGGGTGTTGAATCTAACCAAAATCAGAGCGAATACAACACAATATGCTAAGGGAACAAAGCCCAAGCAAAAACAATCAATAACGAGCCCAAATACCGAAATTACCACAACTTAAGCCCCGGGCCCACTTCTCGAAACTCAAAAATTCTTACGCCAATGGGTTCCTTATCTCGTTACGAGTCCATACATATAAATAACACCAAAATCGGAGTCCAAATGACCCTACTAATTCTAATTTGAAATATTAAAAGTCAAGCCCTAGTTCTTCTTCTTTTGCTATGTTTCCTTGGATTTCAAGGTCAATTTCACAATAAAATTGTCTTTTTAGATCATAGGACTTACCTCCAATCGATCCCAGTCGAAACCCTCTTCAATTCTCATTCAAAAGCTCTCAAGGATGCTCAAAAATGGTGAAAATAAAGCTTAGCTCGCGGATGAAATATTATTAAAACCCTTCTGCCTAGACCTGAAATCCTTCATCACGTTTGCAACTACTGCCTCGCGAACATGAAGCACAACATTTAATTGCCCAAAATTAACCCTATGCAAACGCGAGACTAACCACGCGAACGCGATGCTCAGCTTTCCCTTCATACGCAAACGCGACCTTATTCATGCGAACGTGAAGGCCAATCATCACTGGCCCTCTATTCCTTATACGCGAACGCGACTGGGCTGGTGAGAACACGAAGCATAGCCCTCCGACCTTCCGCGAATACGGACCCTCTAATACGAATGCGTAGAACAAATCACAAGCCTCCCAATTCCTTCTTCGCGAACGCGTGACTCTTTACGCGAACGCGAAGAGTAAATTCTCTGCAACACCTGAAATGATAAATCTGCAGCTTTTTAACTTAGGAAATGGTCCGGTTGACCACCCGAAACTCACCCGAGGCCCCCGGGACCTCAGCCAAAAGCACCAACACATCCTGTAACCTCATTCGAACGTGTTCCAATCATTAAAACACCTCAAACAACACCAAAACCATCCAATTACATCATATTCAAGCCTAAGTTCTTCTAAAACTTCCGAAACACGCATTCGACCAAAAACCCAACCAAAACACCTCTGAATAACTTGAAATTTTGCACACACATCTCAAATCACCTAACAAAACTACTGCAATTCTCGAAATTCCATTCCGACCCTCGGATCAAAATCTCACCTATCAACCGAAATTCGCCAAAATACTAACTTCCCAATTCAAACCTAATTCTACACCGGACCTCCAAAATCAATTCCGATCACGCTCCTAAGTCACAAATCATCCAACGAAGCTAACCACATCATAAAAACTCTGATCTGAGCTCATACACAAATAAGTCAACTCTTGGTCAAACCATTCAAATTCAAGGCTTTCTACTAAAACTGTTCTTTCAAATTCATCCCGACTTTTCTTGAAACTAAAACCAACGATCTACATTAGTCATAATGCATAACATGGGGCATGTCATGCTCGAGAACTAGGGATCAAAGTGCAAAAGCTCAAAACGACCGGTTGGGTCGTTACAATATATATAATATATATATACTTACACTATACTATGCACTAAGTATAAGTGTATTGGGTAATATTATATCGAATGTAGCTTATGTGTATATATATATATACTTACGCTATACTATGCACTAACTATAAGTGCATTAGGTAATATTATATTGAATATAGCTTATATATATAATATATATACTTGCGCTATACTATGGACTAATTATAAGTGTATTAGTTAATATTATATCGAATGTAGCTTATATATATATAATATATATACTTACGCTATACTATGCACTAAGTACAAGTGTTTTAGATAATATTATATTGAATGTAGCTTATATATATATATACACTTACGCTATACTTTGCACTAATTATAAGTGTATTAGGTAATATTATATCAAATGTAGCTTATATATATATAATGTATATATTTACACTATACTATGCACTAAGTATAAGTGTATTAGGTAATATCATATCGAATGTAGCTTATATATATAATATATATGCTTATGCTATACTATGAAATAAGTATAAGTGTATTAAGTAATATTATATCGAATGTAGCTTATATGTCACGACCCATTTCCACAACAGGTCATGAGAGCGCCTGACACCCTGGTCAAGCAAGCCATGCAGAAACTTTGCTAAAATTCTCTTTTTGCTTAATTAGAAATTAGTGGGATAAACACTTAACTTGGAATTTAAATCAGAAGAGCGAAATACTATAAGCACTATAATTACACAACCCCAAAATAATCATCTATCAAAGTGTGTGCCAGAACCTGGTGTCACAAGCTACGGGCAACTAGTAGAATATACATCCAAAAGAATATCATACTATCCTACTGTCCGAGTCCAAATAGACAAAAAATAGAAATACAAAGAAAGACTTCTTCTGCTACGGGTCGACATGGAGGGAAAGCAGCTCACCGTAGAAGTCCCAAGTCCGCTCATGGATACGCACCGGAATGATAACCAGATCCACCTGCCTCAGATCCTGTGCATTTAAGTACCGAAGTGTAGTATGAGTACATAAACAAATATGTACCTAGTGAGTATCCCATCTAATCTTGAAGAAGTAGAGACGAGGGGTCTACTTGATACTTACTAGGGTCAATTAATATGCGAAGAGTTCATAATAAGCATGGATATCTCAAGCTAGTTACATTTAATAATCATGGAGTAACAGTGCTTTCCCAAACACTAAAAAAAATGCTTGTCTATAGTCTAATCAAATATGTATCACAACCCTTGAAGGATTTCTAAGCAAAACATACGCAAATAATCACAGTGAAACGTATGACCCGATCCAACATAAAATAAACTGGGCATGCCGAGGGTCGAACGGCTCGAACCATAGATGCATCTATTACCTCGCTCGCGAATCACCCGTGCGACGCGGTCAAATAGAAAATAAGCTCATTAACAAGCAGCATCAACAATTAACATGTATATGAGGGGTAACCAGACACAGAAATACCAAGTATTCTCCTCCAAAGGACTAAACAGGATAGAGGTCATTCTCTAGTATCATTCTTCTTACTCAAAATAGTTCATATAAATCCGAATTAATCAACACGTACTAAAATGTCACGTAGAGCATGCTTATGGGTCCTAGACTACCCGGACTTAACATAATAGTCACTAGGTACAGACTCTCATCACCTAGTGCGTACGTAGCCCCTGAATATAATGGCAATTAATTCAATTATTATACCTATGGGGACAATTCCCTATTATAAGGTTAGAAAGGAGACTCACCTCGCTCTGAAGCGCACTTCCGATACCAAGAACAAGCTCAAACTCTTAATTCAGAGGCGAACGATCACAAACTAGTTAAAATAAGTAATAACTAGTCAATAAAGGCGTACAAGGACGAATTCTAACTATTTAAGTAATTTCCCAACCTTTCCCACAAGTTTCCTAAATTATGACCCCAGGCCCACATGCCTGAATTCCGAGATTTTTCGGAGGAAATTATCTCTACAACCTAAGGATCAATAATATATGATTTGTAGTCCATTTGATAACAAATTTCATGATTAAACTTTAGTTTTATTAAAACCCTAGGTCTAGCTCTACCCCTTTGATTTTATCTAATTTTTTTATGTTTAATCTTCCCAATATACATGTATTTAAACTAGTAATGAGTGGAAATAACTTACCTTAAAATGCTAAGTTAAAACCTTCTCTCAAGAGTCCCCAAACCGCCCCAAGGTTGAGTCAAAAATGATAAAAATGGTGTTTGAGTTCGAATTAAATAAAGCCTACTTCCCAGCGATTTCCGGTTCTGCGGTTAGGGGACCGCATCTGCGGTCCCGCACCTGCGAAAACGGAGCCGTATCTGTGGTACTGGACAAAAGGGGCTGGACCACTTCTGCAGTCTGAGGCCCGCATATGCGGAGCCGTTTCTGCGGTTATTGGGCCACTTCTGCGGCTTGGGCCTAAGGTGGGTGTACCGTTTCTACGGTCTAGGGGTCGCATAAGCGGAACCGCTTCTGCAGTCTCTGGGCCGCTTCTGTGGTTTCCCTTGGCCTGACCCCTTTTTGCTTCTATGATAGATTGACCGCTTCTGCGGTCCTAGAACCGCAGATGCGGTTATGACAGAAGCATCAACTGAAAGTTGTTTTCTTAAATTTTCCTACTTTGCTCGAACCTCGCTCGTTTGACGCTCGGGGCTCCCGAGCCCCGCCCGAACATACCGGCAAGTCCGAAATCACGAGGCGGACATACTCGCACCCTCGACACACTCCAAAACAATGCTTAATCTAGGAATCACCCCCTAAAACCAAATGAATCAAGCTATTGAACTTCAAGTTCTTGATTCTCCTCTAACGGGCCAAAACGCCCTTAAACTACTCGGATTGGCACCAAATTTTACGGTCAAGTCTTAAACAATATTACGGACCTGTACCAAGCTTCGAAACAAAAATCCGAGCCCGATAGCTAGGGAATCAATGATTACTTAGTTTCTTTAATTCTTTAAAACTTCAATTAATTAATTTTAACTAAAAATTCATTACTCGGGATGGGGACCTCTGAATTCGATTCCGTTCATATGCCCAGGTCCCATATTTTCCCATGGACCCTCCGAAATTGTCAAATTACGAATCCGGGTCCGTTTTTCCAAAATGTTGAACGAAGTCAAACTTGGTCTTTTAAGAAAATCTTAAAGAAGCAAATGGACATATTTTTACTCAACACTCTTCCAACACCCGAACCCATCGCACCCCGCAAGTCGTAAATTAGTTAAAGCAAGTACGGAAGGCTTATCCAATGCATCATATACCAAATCTGTACCAAGTAACTTAGCCTCGCCAGGCTCAACCCACTTGATAGGAGAACGACAACGTCGACCGTATAAAGTATCATACGGGGCCATCTCTATGCTGGACTGATAGCTGCTGTTGTATGCAAACTCTGCTAGAGGTAAGAACTGATCCCACTGCCCTCCAAAATCAATGCACATGCTCTAAGCATGTCCTCCAAGATCTACACTGTCCGCTCCGACTGTCCGTCGGTCTGAGGATGGAATGCTGGGCTAAGCTATACACGAGTCCCCAACTCACTCTGCACGGCTCTCCAGAAATAGGAAGAGAACTGAGGGCCTTGGTCTGATGATGGAAACCAGCACACCATGAAATCAGATTTCTTGCTTTCAACTATTATTTACTTTTATTACTTACTGAATTGGAGTACTCACTTTACTCCCTGCATCTCGCGTGCAGTTGCAGGTATTGTTCCCCCGGTAGCGGGTTATTAGCGGATTGAAGGCATTATTATTGATGCTGAGCAAGGTGACCGCCAGCGTTCGCGGCACCGGACTTCATCTTTTGAACTCTAGATTTTATTTTGTATATATTATTGGCCATATAATGGTGTTCAGTCTTCTTTAGATGCTCGTGACTTGTGACACCCCGGTTAGGGCTGTGTTGGGTTGGATTTCCGCATTTTTATCTAGATGTCCGCTATTTGGTATTATTAAATCATGTTGTACTATAATTGTGTTAAATAATCGTTTTAAAAGGATGAATTGGGTTGATTGGCTTGCCTTGTCTTCACGAAAGGCACCATCACGACTTGGTTCGGGATTTGGGTCGTGACAAGTTGGTATCAGAGCCTAGGTTACTAGGTCTCACGAGTCATGAGCAGGTTTAGTAGAGTCTCGCGGATCGGTACAGAGATGTCTGTATTTATCCTCGAGAGGCTGTAGAACCTTTAGGAAAATTTCACTTTCTTGAATTCTTATCGTGCGTCCTTGATTTAGCTTGAAAAGAAACTCTTGAAATTCCTTCCACACGTCTGTATGCGCACGTGAGCGCTCAGCGTCAGATGTGCCTTGATGGCTTGTGATTCCCTGATCAAGGGGCGAGATGTGATCTCCGTGAGTTTGATGTTGGTCCAGTTTGCAGTACTTGAGGCTGGATCCTCGCCTATGGCTTGAGCACCAACATGCTGATTATATGAGCAAATGTTTGGACTTATATGTTCGGTATTGTCCCTATTAGCCTGAATGGCTGTTGGTATTCATGTGATGAGTATGTTAGTACTGCGAGATGTATCTGTATGACTTGGTAGTGACGAAGAAGTCTGCTAGATAATAGATGAACTTTTAAGTGATTCGATTCCTATTGTGATTTGATGTGTAGCCACAACATGGGCGCGTGAAGAATATTTTCGTGTCTCCTAGCGAGGAGTGTAGTGTATTTCATGTGGCGATATGAGTTCAGACCCAGGAAGACTAAATGACTATGTAATGTGTATGACGGTGGAAGGTATGCTGAGATACTAAAGTAAGGCGAAGCAGGTGGGTTATCTCCTATGGAATATTCTTGAGCGGTATGATCCTTACGTGTATGTTAGAAGATCTCATGTGTAATTGAAGGGTCCGTGTTGAAATTTGAAAATTCGGGTTGCTTAAGAGAGTAGACTCAACTGATGGGGTGATGACTATGAGATTTGCAGAGGATTACAATACTAAATGATTTGTGTTTTCACGAACTTGTGAATGATTTGAGTTTAATCTCATTATAGTATTGTGGCATCATTAGAGTAAAAAAGTTATGGGTTATTGAGTGTGTCCTCAGCTATGGCTTCGAGCCAGGTTGGGGAGCTTGTTATTGGTTAGTTGATTGTACGGTTATGTGCTATGTCGATTCCAATTTGAGGCATGCTGGAAAATCAGTTTTGGCTGTGGAAATTAGGCCGAGAATGGCACGAGTGGAGGAAATGTTTGGATGAGCAGGAAAGAAGTTTCGATGGTTAAGATAAATTGGTATTGTCTTCAGTGTCACCTGAGAGCAGTGTGGCATCCTGGTTAATGATTCTTGATCACTTTACAGTGTTAGTGCGACCGGTGGTTTGGAGGTATGCTCCAGATATTGTTGTGGGAGTGTGTCCCACATGAATATTATATAAGTGTGGTATGTGATCACTTGATTGATTAGTGATGTATGCCAAGTATGAAGGTTGTGATAGTGTTGTTAAATTGAAGATTTATGCCGGAAGGGCACTTGGCCTATTAGGTTGTGATAAGTTGGTATTTTACCAACTTATCTTGTCTTTAAACCTATACTTTTGCAATGTTTGAGTGATAAAATCGTGTATTTGATGCCATTTACTTCTATTTTACAAGTTGTATGTGATTTAGAAGTAATAGTGAAGAAACCAAGTGAAAACAAGTCAAAGGGGAGCTAAAATGAAAAAATGAAGTCTGTCCAGTTTTTACTCTATGCGATCGCAATGAGTTGCATGCGATCGCATAAGCAAAGGAAGTAAAGTAATGCGAACACATTAACACTATGCGAACGCATAGAAGAAAAGAGGTCTGGTCAGCTGCCGGTCAACAAGCCTATGCGGACGCAATGGACTATGTGCGATCGCATAGATTGAGAAACCATATCTATGCGATCGCAATGTACTTTGTGCGATCGCATAGTGTTTTTTCTGGGCAGTCCTGGGCAAAAATGGAATTTCACGTTCGTAATCCCCAAACCATTTTTATACACGACCAAGCAGATATTTTGAGGATCTTTGGCTTATTTTCAGTCCTCATAG
>MU739238.1:3879-14902 GCA_026770625.1 Nicotiana glauca
TTATTTCTCAATTTAAAGGTTCAAAATTTTACAAGTTCCAAAATTATGAGTTCAGAGGTTTTGTGTTTGGAAGTTTACGGGTTTAGAAATTATAAAGTTTACGGGTTCGAAATTCTGCGGTTTTGAAAGTTTAGCAGTTCGAAAGTTTATGAAATTTGTGAGTTCGGAAGGTTGTCGGTTTGAAAGTTTATGGCACCATGTTTATTATATTTAAATTATTTATGAATACTCTTGAGAAGTCATTTTCCTTAATTTGCGTACCAAACACCGGAAAATGAATAAGATTACTACTTGTTTTCAAGAAAATACGGAAAATATTTTCCGTTTTACCAAACACGCCCTTAATATCCGGAATTTATGAGCTGCTAATTTGAAATTCAGGACTAAGTGTTTGAATTTCTGAACTACTAATTTAAAATTGAGGACATAAGATTCGAACTTTAGGACATGATGTCCTGAAGTTTGAATTTTGATGTTTAAACTCTAGGACATCGTGTCCTAAAGTTTGAGCGAAATTGGCTAATCTTTTAATATATTATGAACTGTGAATATATTTTAAACAACATATTTAAAATAGTTATCTGGTGTTATTTTCTCTATTTGTGCAAATCACATCTTTTGGTAGTCGTATTCATTTTCATCCTGATTGTAAAGGTAAAAATTATAGGGCGCCTCCATTTAATCTATACCCATTTTTTTCTAAACTTTTAATTTGTACCCACTTTTTAAATAACTTCAGCTCCCTTTCTCCTCCTCCTTCCACTATAAGAAAAAGGCTTATCTGTGACCAACATTTAGGGACGAGTTAATAATCCCGTCTCTAAAAGTGTACTTATTGCGACGACATTATATTGTGGTCCTTAATTTTGTATTTTTTTGCGAAGGTACTAAATCTGGTCCCTAAAAAAATTAGTAACTGGTCCTAAATTATAATTGAGGGGCTAGAGTGGGAGAGAATGCCGCCAAATATAATACTAGAATATTATAAAAAAATATTTTCTAAAAAATAGGCGCCAAAACTAATTTACTAAATTAAAAATTCCAAAAACTAAAAGACTCTGTTTTTCCAAAACAAACATCTGCAGCCTGCCCTAGTCTCAAAAGACGAACGACGCTGCTGCTCGGCCTCCCTCTATCAATCAAATTTGTTTTCTCAAAGCAAAGGTTACGAATTGATTTGTGAATCGAAAGTCTGCCCTAATTTTCAACCTCTGTTTGCGAATTCGGGTAGGCCTCCTCTTCTGAGCTGCTCCTTTTTTCTTTTTCAACCTCGCTTTCTGAGTTGCTCGTTTGGAAATCGATTTACTGCTTTGCTAATCGACTTCTTCTTCTTCTTCTTCTTCTTCTTCTCTAACATTAAACCTATAAAACACGAACAACGCTACTACTCTGTCTCCCTCTATCAATCTCTCAGAATTTATTTTCGCAAAGCAAAGGTTACGAATTGATTTGTGAATTGAAATTCTGCCCTAATTTTCAACCTCTGTTTGCGAGTCCAGGTACGCCTCCTCTCCTGAGTTGCTCCTTTTCTTCTTTTTCAACCTTGCTTTCTGAGTTGCTCATTTGGAAATCGATTTACAGCTTAGCTATATTCAACTTCTTCTTCTTCTCTAATATTAAATCTGTAAAAGAGCGATATTGAAATATGTTGAAGTATTTTGTTCTGAGTTTTTAACGCATATGTTGAAGTATTCAAGAATGAGATCCATAAATTTGCAAACTTTTGAGCAAATACACTTGCTAAGTAGTGGTGTGTATTCGATGATAGCGAGAGAGCGATACTGAAATATATATGAGTGCCTACCTATTAGCTATCTGCTTTAAAGAACGAGCTTCTGCAAACCTATACATTTAGTCCTTAAATAACAGTATAAACAATTAAATTTGGCGACCATATGCTTGATGTTCCAATAGAATTAACACAGACAATATCCCTATTAGTCACCATTGTAATTAGAATGCCAACCTAAAGATATGCTCTTTATTACATACTATAACATCTGCTTGGAGTAGTTGGTCAAGTAACAATATTAATTAAGTCAAAAATCTTGACATGTGCTTGTGATAATGAAATCCGCTAAATTCATTGCAACAAAATCAGCTGTGAATTGGCATGAGAAGTGGTATTTTGGATCAAGTTCATTCAATTTGATGTCAGAGTCTTCTTATTTTTTCTTTTTAATAACATGAGCAATAGTTCAAAGAAATTCACTATCTCACACCAATTACTAACAAATAGTATTTTTAATCGCAATCGTTATTTTTGATGATCTTGTGTCGCAAATTATATAGTCTGTATTTTTTTGGGTTTAAGTACTTACTTCGATCTCAGGGCAGGCCACAAGGAACCATGTATACATGTTTCAGGAACTAGCATTATATCTTAATTACAAGATAATTTATCATCTTTTATTTATCTTAGTGCCATTTGATTGTACATTACAAAGTATTAACTGAAAAAAAAGAGCCTAATCACCTATTGCGACCTTAGAGTTCAACACAATTGTGTGCATCTGATCGTTATAACTTTTGTTCATCATAGTATTTTTCCTGTCATTTATCTTTTTTTAAACTAATTTTTATCTACTCTCCAAGATTATGGCACCTAGCAAGCAATGGCTATTTGTGCTAGATGTCAAATTGCTAATTTAGTTGATTAGTTATGTTTGTTGCAGGTATTCTTTTATATCGGTCAATTATATGTGTGAGTCTAACTGCTCTTTTACAAATTATTCCTATCATCACATGGCATACTGAATTTAAAGAGAAGTGGTTTCTTGTGTTCTTGCTTCTTGTTTTCTTCTTTTTAGCTCCTAATCCAGTGTTATGAGAATTGTTTCTCAGTTTGTTGGCTTTCTGGTATAGCCAATATAGTCTCTGGCTGAACAAGTTTGATATAAGGTTTAATAACATTCCTATAGCATCTCGCTTTACTCGATACGACAAGAAGTTTGAAAAACTGAATAGGAAAGGTATAGCTGTTATTTTGTTTCTCTTTGGACGTTCTGTGCAGTGGTAATTGGTTTGAGCTCCTTTTCATTGTCTTAACAAGTTTGATATAATTGAAAACATCTGCTGCTAGATACCTGACTTGTCGCTGTATAATCATTAGCATACTGAAGCATGAAAGAATTGAATGAATTATGCTTGCAAGGGAAAGACTGAATGACAGCGAATTTCTTACGTCCAATTTTAGGATGGTATGGCAAAAGGACGGGCTCCTTACTGTCTTATGCTTCCAACAGCTGTAGAAAACACTGTTGGATTACATGTCTCCCACTTATTAATAAGAGGTCCATTATAACATTGTACACTGTCGGGTGGATTACATGTCTCCCGCTGCTAAACAATCACATGTCTCTCCTTCGACGTCCCACGTTTCAACTGAATGACCACTAATTTTGTGTGCTGACCAAGTTAGTAACAATATACCCTACTTTTCAATTTTTTGTTGATTTGTATAGTCATTTTTATCTTATTGCTATCTCTGTTGTCACAGAGGATTTACTTTATCCTAGAAAAATAGTACTAATTGCACTATTCAAACGGCTTGGCTAGTGATTGCTGGAACCCTTGCTAGGTCCTTTGCACCCCACGCAATTGCCTTAACGCTGGGGTAATGTTTGCTGGTGTTTGATTATATTTGAGCAGATATTGCTGATGTTTGATTATATTTGAGTAGATATTAACAGTAAAACAAACAAATTGAATAAACTCTTGTGTTGATTTATCATCCCAACTATGTTGCCTTTGGCTGCTGCATTTCACTACCTGTAGAGCTGGTTTTTCCAGCTACTGATTGTGTGTCATCACCCATCTGTTTCTCCCTATTTTTAAAATCCTTCGTAACATGCTCTCCTTCATTCACCAAAGCATCAAAAGAATTCGAGACCCCAAAGACATTTGAGGGTACAATCTGATTTTGCACACCTGGAGATTGCTTCTTGCTAGGTGATTTATTCACCACTGTTCATTTGTTACTCTTTGCATTTGATTTGTTTGGACATGTAGCATACTACCTTGGAGTATCCAGAACTGTTTGTATATCTGTGTTTTCTTGAACACCTGCTGATTTTTCACTTGTTTCAGTAGCTGCTGCAATAGGTCGAAATTGCATCCCAGCATTTTTCTCTTGCACATCTGTTACTTTGTGCATAGAACTAGAAGATTGCATAATGTGGTCAGTTTCATTTCCCGCACTAGTAGCATTATTTTGTATCCTTGTTTCAGCTATTAGATTCTGTACATTAGACTGCCCTTTACCATTGGTATTTTGAACAGCTCCAGATTTTCTTGAGAAGTCAAGCACTTGTTTTGCTCGATCCACAGGTGCATTCACTGCAACAGTAGGTTTTAACATTCTAAGAGTAGCTTGCCCCTCTCCAGCTAAAACTTGATGAAGTTTAGCCTCTATATTTTCTGCTTTATAGCATGTAGTAGCTGCACACTCCACAACAACAACACCTATCTGTTCTTCTCCCTTGTCAGCCACAGCAAAGGCTTTAAGGCCTACTAATTCACCAGCTGTAGCAGAAATTCAATCACACACCTGCTGAAGGTGCCCAGGTTCAATAGCTAAATCTTTAGGAACTCCAGCTGAACTTCGATCACCCCCATACTTGTAGATCCTAGGCAAATCTGTCCTAGCAGGAATATCACCCCCATCCTTGTAGATCCTAGGCAAATGTGTCCTAGAAGGAATATCACCCCCATCCTTGTAGTTGCAATACATATGACTGTTTTGTATTGTGATTTGGATGAGTTTCTTTACTGATTTGGATGGACTCTCCCACAGCTTGAAGCTGGGGAGAGACGACATCATCCATGGCTACTCAAAACATCACAGAATTGAAGTGAAAAGCCAAAATCTAGATGCTACAGCACTCGCACAATTAAAATTAAGATCTTGAAAAATTGGCTATGAATTTGAGGATGAAACCAATTGGGGATTGTGCGCAAAGAGTAGACGCTTCTTTTGACACCATCACTCAGTGCTACTGAAATATCCAGTGTTAGAGCAGTTGTAACAGGCGTTTGTAATTCCCCCTCCTTGTGATCATCAGAAAGACATAAGTCCTTTGTGAGATGTAGTCGAGCAGCTGCATTTTTTGAATTTTGCTGTTGATTTTGCATTTTTTGATGTAGTCGAGCAGCTGCATAAGAACAAGTTCGGGCCCTATCTGAAATATAACTTCATATAGATGATTGACCAGCTAGTAGCACTGTTTCACCTCTCTTTTGTTCTTGTTCAATGGGAACCTCTTCTAGTGATTCCTAGTTGATGTGATTCCCCTTGACATGTAATGTCTTCCTTTATGTATATTTTAATACTTTGGGCACAGAGAACATGGTTTTCTTAGTTTCTTCCTAGTTTCAATGTAAAATTGTGTGTATTACAGTTAGCTAAAATTTGAGGACATAATTTCGGGTCATCATTTAGCAGATACAAAGGCCACAAAACAGCTTGGACTCTGTCTCTGTTGAAGGATCAAGTGACTCATTTTCCTCTTTTTCCTTTTGTGCTTTAGACTCCTTTTCCTTCGAGTGCTCTGGTATAGTATATCTGACATCTATATGAAGAGCATTTTGCCACATAGATAGGACATTGGTCGCAGAATTCTGAATATTCTTTTTACATTTGATATCTTGAAGTTTCTGTTTTGTTGTTTACTATTTTTAATTAGGATTTTCGAATATTTTGCAAGTTGAAAGATGCTGATTGTCTTTGAATGTGTTTTACCATTACTATTGTAAATTAACAGATATTATTTTACCAATAGTTTATCATCTTTTCAAAATTTTGTACTTACAGGTTTTGAAGATTGAAGCTACAAGTCAAGATGCAAGTTTGGAAGATTGGAAGCTACAAGCTCATTATTATTTTGCTAAGAATGTTATGTAAAACTTGATATCATATTCTAGCTCAGGATGTTAGCTAAGTTTTTTTATTAAGGTATCGAGCAAATACTAAAACTAACATCATGGGATGTTAACATTGCAATTAATAACTTTATTACTTTTTTATATCTAGATTTTTCAATAGCAATTTGATATTTATTGATAAAAATAACTTTTTTGTGACATCGAGCTTTAGGAATACTTGTGGTCAATAAGATCGAGATTAAAAACGTTAAAATTACTACAATTATTTTAAATAGGGACCAGTGCTGCTTGTCTCTAAAAGATAAGTTACGACCAGTTAAAGACTGGTCTCTAAAATGGGTTAACGACCGAAAAATATATATTTTCATAATATATTTGCCGTCTAATAGGGAAGGGAAAGGTGGTCCTAAAGCTTTTTATGACGAGAAAATATATAATGTTTAAAATATATTAATTGTCTACTAGGACGAGATATTTAGTCTGCAAAGGCTTTTAAGGACCAGATTTTTCATCTGTCGTAAAAAACAGTTAACGACTAAAGTTTTGGACCCGTCGTTATTGGCCTTTAGCGGCAGAAGCTATTGCGACCAGTGGCGACCAGCTTTTTACCGTCGCAATAGGTTTATTAGGACCAGATTTGGATCTTTAGGGACCATATTTCCCTTCCTTAAAGGTCGTTTTTCTTGTAGTATTTTCCTCCTTCGTTTTCTTCTTCTTCTTTTTTTTCTGTTGTTGTTGGTGCTACTATGGAACTTCAGTTCGTGGGATGATTGTCATAAATATTTTTATCATATTATTTAAAAATAAATTATGATTAATTACGTAAGTTAGTAGACAATAATTTATGAATATTTCCACATACGTAAGTTAGTAGACAATGATAATTCTATTCTTTTCAAGCTTATTGTTTCCAAAATTTATGATTTAGATACTGTTGGCAATCTGATTATTTATCTAATATGTTAGAAAGCTTTTTCAAAAAATTTAACTTATATATTGCTGAAATTTTTACAAATGAACTAAATAACTTCAGCTCTAGAGCTGAAGTTCGACAGTTACAAAACAAAAACTTTAGCTCTAAAGCTGAAGTTCGCCAGTTATAAAACAAAAACTTCAGCTCTAGAGCTGAAGTTCGCCAATTACAAAACAAACTGAAGTTCGCCAGTTACAAAAATAAAAACTTCAGCAATGCAAATAGAGAACAAAACTTCAGCAATTACAAACAAAATCTTCGACACACTTGCTATTTCAGGCCCGTCTACTAGAATGTTGAAGTTTTACGTGATTGCCTTTGCCACTTCAACCCCGTATGCTGAAGTTATGTGAAAAAACAGGTATGCTTGCAATTTTCTTAGCAAAACGGGCACAAGTTAAAATGTGACACAAAAAGCGGGTATAGATACAAATGCCCAATTGTAAAGAGACTATGGCCCAAGACTTCTTGTAATACTTTTACTTTTGGCCCAAACCATAAGCCCTTTTATTTTGGGCTTAGATTTAGTAGTTGGTTTACAAAGTTTTTTTCTTCAAATGAACATCAAACATGTTTGCGTAAAGTCTCTAGTCGAACCAATAAAATTAACGAATTTTCAGAAATCACTATTGTTTAGTGGCTATTAACTTCCTATATCTATCATATAAATAATTACTTCTTATAGTTACTATTCAGTTGTTACGGTAGTATATTTGTTTTATTTGCGATACTGTATTCATGAATACAGCAACAAAAAGCGACTAAACATCAACGCAGTCCAGCTATACGCGCATGTATTCACATGTATTCGCGCCATGTACTCATGAATACAACAGTAAAAAGCACCTAAAATCAGGGCAGTCCAACTATACGTGCATGTATTTCACATGTATTCGTGTTGATGTATTCATGAATACAACAGCAAAAAATGCGTAGAATTAGGGCAGTCCAAATGTACGTTCATGTATGCGCGTGTATTCGTGCCATGTATTCTTGAATACAGTAACGACAATCACCTTAAAATTAGGTATGTTTAGTTGTCTAATAACGGAAATAATATCAAATAACGTGATACACTCCTAATATAACTCAACAAATCAATTATAACATGCCTCATTATCAACTCAATTAATTACAATATTTTTTAGTTGTATATAACTTTTGTATTTTGTGTGTTTCAATATTTTCTTTTTACCGTTGTATTCATTAGATTAAATGTTTGTATTTACTGTATTCGCTATTTTATATTCGGTGTATTCAAATGTATTTGTATTAACAGTATTATAGTTATTCCTAATACATGTTATTATTGTTATTTTCAGTATATTTCATTGGTTGTTTTAACTGTATTTCTAATTGTACTTAGTGTATTTTACTGTATTTTAAAATTAAATATATTAACTATTTATATTTTGTTCTATTTTAATATTTGTAGTGTATTTCAATGTTTATATCTGTATTCATGGATGAATACAGATGTAGTCAGTAGTATTGAAAAAATACAAACCTTCAAAATACATAAATACAAGAAAAAAATGTATTTATATAAAAACACAATGTATTTGTATAGAATACAATGTATTTGTATAATTGTATGTGACTAAATAGCAAAAAAGAGAAGAAAGATCGATGGAGATGGCATTTTTCGGCCAAACAAAATATTGTATACATTGTATTAAAACTAAAAATGAAGACGAACAAAAACCCCGACCCTCGAATTTTTTCCGGCGTAAAAAATATTGCAATATCCGTGTAGAGTAATCCATTGCAATATCCGGCGTAGAAGAAAGCTGCAGTAGTCCTTTTGTTGCAAAGTTGTTGAATCATACATTGAAGAGGAAATTTAAAGTTTTCTACTGAAAACCTAACATTGGTGAAGATTTAAAAAAAAGTGTAGAGAAAAAGAAGAAGCTTGAACTAGCCAAAAATCCAAAAACTTTAATTCTTAATTATCACGAATTTTTTGAGCAAAAACGTTGAAAGTGAGACAGAGAATCGTGTTGTGAGAGAATTCTTTAAAAATCGCGAATACAATTTTGCTATGAGAGAGATCGTGGAGAGAAAGAAAAAATATTTTGCGGTGATTTTGAGAGAGAATAACCGTGTATAAATATCTCATCATATAATATTCTTCCTTATATTGAATTTCTTCAATTATGAAGAGAATGGACATAATTCTAAACAATATAGATCTAATGTAATCGGGTTGGAAATTATGTTAACGGAAAGTGCATGATAAATGATGGTCTATAGTTATTGGTATTACTTATTTAGAAGAACAAACTAAGTCAAGTAATAAATATTATTAATAAATTTCTTGTTTCATAACTAGATTAATGAAATATGTAAAAATTGATTCACGCTAATATCTTCCTTATTTTCCTTATCTTGATTGTTTGCTTTTTATTTATTTATTTATAATACTTATATTAGTTGATATAGCAAGGATTATCAAGTTTTCAACTATGCTAGCCTCAAAGGGGCTCTTAAAAAGAAAAAAAAATTATCCTTAAAACTTCGGTGTAAACGCTTTGATAACTATAAATTCCATTTATTTTCTAGTTAACTAAATTAATCTCAAGTATAAATTTTTTTACTTTAATTGGATAATAAGCAATTTTATTCCTAAACAATGTTTGAATCTTAGAGCCCGTTTGGCTTAGCTGATAAGCATTAGGTGCTGAAAATCCCTTTTAAGTGCTGAAGCTGATTTAAAAAATAAGCAGTTACATGTTTGGATAAAAGTGCTGAAATTAATAATAAGCAGCTGAAGAACTGGGTATACAAAGAGTTTTGTTTTAAAAAGAAGTATTTTAGGGATATAATAGTAAATATTTTGGTCTAACCTAAAGTGCACATAAGCTGAAATTTGATAAGTTATGGGAGACCAACTTATGGCTTTTGGCTTATAAATACATATATAAGCACTTTTAATTTTACCAAACACGTAGATAAGCCAAAAAGTGCTTATAAGCCAGTTTGACCAGCTTATAAGCTTAGCCAAACACCCTCTTAGTCTGAAAGTACTTTCAAAAGCTCGAGCTTTCGGTAGCTGTGTTTTTCTTGGCTCAAATATCTCGTAAACGAAATAAATATTAATATTTTCAAAAAATTATTAATTACTCCCCCGTCCATTTAATTGACACAATTTATTTTTATTTTTTTGCAAGTAATCCCTTAACTTCTGATGCCTATGACTTTTTGGATAATTTTTAATCAGTAATCATCTGGTAGCATAAATTATGCTGGGCGGATCATCTTAGGAAGACAGTTTAAATTTTGATTGATCTGGTAAGAAAAATCTTGAATTAATAGCCTCCGGATAGAATTTTGGGAAGTGCTTCTAGTTATTACCAAAGTTTCCCATATGAAAAATTATGGTGTTCACCGTATGAAAAACTTTGGTGATTGGTAAAACTATTTTCCGGAGACTTTCCAGAAAACCTTGGTCAAAATTTTAATGGTAACAGCGAATGATCCTATTTGTAACGATCCCATCGATTATTTTGAGTATTTGCATTTTGCTCAATAGTTTGGGGGCACGAATAGCACTGTATGATGTATTAGGATTTGTGTGCAAAATTTGAGTTCATTTCGAGTTGATTTGACATATTTCGGCGTGAGATTTTGAAAGTCGAAAGTTCATTTAAGTTTGATTTGAGGTGTGTTTCGTCGTTTCGATATTGTTATGTGTGTTTTGAGGCCTCGAGTAGGTCTGTATTATAATATGGAACTTGTTGGTATGACTCGACGGGGTCCCGAGGGGCTCAGGTAAATTTCGGATATGTTTGGGTTGTGTCGCGCTCGTTTTTCTTATGTTTTGACGTTGTTTCTTCAAGCATAAATGGTACCACATTTAACAAATGAGTTTCAATTTCAGTTATGATTGAAGCATTAGATCTGTTTAGTAATTACGGAGCCATAACAAAAAGAATCGTCAAATTTGGACATCGCTATGAGGATTTTATGGTCATTTTACTAAGAATTGGGTTGCTGAATTGTCACGACCCAAACCCGGTCGTGATGGCGCCCAACCCTAAAGCTAGGCAAGCCAGACCAACAGTCGTTATCATGTTAACAATAAATCCCGAAACCGACAATTTAAGGAGAATATAATGGTTTAGAATACTAATCCTGTAATAATAGAATACTAATAATGAGAAGTGC
>MU739241.1:0-15526 GCA_026770625.1 Nicotiana glauca
TATATATATATATATATATATATATATATATATATTCTTTTTTATTGTTTCCAGCTACTGATGGCCTCTTTCATTTTCTTTTTGAAAACCCTTTTTTACCTATATACCCTATCGCCGTTCACTTGGTTTTGTAGTCCTTTATATTTTTCTTTAATTTTATATATATCTTCTTTTACATTAGATCATTAGTTTTAACATAAGAGATCTGAAAATAACACATAAAATATCTTTCCAATATCATTTTCTTCTACACAAACTGTAAGTAAGTATAAGAGACCATTTCCTTTTTTAAAGCCGAGTCAAATTTTCAAGTGATTGGATCAAAACTGTTTGTCTTATATCTCAGAAAGTTTAATTTTACTAACAAAATATCAAGAAAAAAGAACCTAGCTATTATGATTTTATGAGAATCTAAATAATTTTCGATGAGTCAAAAAAAAAATCAATTTAATAAAGATATCAGAAATAAAAATTCAAGGCAAAAAGGAAAAAGGTTAAATCATATGAAGTAGAAAAATATTTTTAATGTGCAGTAAAACAGAATCAGATCGCTTTAGTTTAATTTCACCACAATGCATATAAAACCCGAATGATGAATTAAATAAAGTTTTTAAATTATTTTTAAAAAAAGTGGGTGTATATATATATGTATGTATGTATGTATGTATCAATATATGTATAACACCAGAATGAATTAAATAAAGTTTTTTAATTATTTTTTAGAGATCTACATAAATTCCAGATACATATCACATACCCGTATGAAAAAAATGGCCACAATGAAGCTTGGTGATGGACCTTCCAACATTGTCAAGAACAATTTCCAAGCAAATAGTACACTCAGGAGCATTCATCATATCATTTGGGAAAGAACTAGCCATAGTAAATTTATAAAACAAATGGAAACCTTAGAGAAATAAAATATAAATCAAAGGAGAAGTCAAGACTTAGATGAGGCAATAAATAATGAACTTTTCAGGTAATAATTTAAATTTGAATAGACAGATATGAAAAACAAGATATTTAGTAAACTAGAAATGCATATACGACTATGGACAGGAAAAACAATTATTGATCTAGATTGTGGTAATATGTTTATTTGTTAGAGATTGGTTGTCTTGACTAAGGTTCATAACTGATAATATCCAGGAAAGAAGATAGCTTTATTTACTTACCAAGATTGTAATCTTGTGTTAGATTCTCATATATATGTTTTGATGAAGTGAGGATATGATCTGTGTTAATTGTGACTAAATTTTTGTATCAACGACTAAAAATTTTGAAGTCTGTAAAGATAATTTGTGGCGGCCCCATCGCTAAAAAGGGCAAAAATTAACCTGTTCCCATTGGTTATACTTTATGCTGATATACTCATGAAACTGTGCAGACTGCATGTGTGTTTGTGTCAAGGGCGTCTGTTATTATCTTATTTGAACAATAATTACTCCAGCCATATAGGATGTATTTACTGGATTAGTATTAATTTCTTTTACTAATACATATGTAGTAACTCCCTCTGACTACGAACTGTCAAAGGCCGATCATGATCAATAAACATAAATACCTATTAGCTACTACAATACGGATCTGGAGTCACAACTCACGACCTTCTAGAATTTACTACAAATAGAGTCTGAAAGAAATAATACTGTTTTGAAAGAAAAGAAACAAAGAAATAAGTAAAATAGAAGGGGACTTCAAGGTCCGCGGATGTCAACAGATCTACCTCGAGTCTCCAAAGCTAGTCCAAACTGCTCCAACTCACGGACAGCTAGGGTCAGTACCAAAATCTGCACAAGAAGTGCAGAGTGTAGTGTGAGTACAACCGACCCATGTACTCGTAAGTGTAGAGCCTAACCTCGACGAAGTTGTGATGAGGCTATGACAAGATACCTACCATGATATACATGTACAGATAACAGTACATGTACGAGATAACAACAGATAAAAGTTAAACAGGTAATATCGGGAGGGGTACATGGTACGAGGGATAGATGATACGAGGGATACAACGGAAATGATAACCATAACAGTCAATATGCCTTTAACGAATAATTAAGCACAATTAACAAAATTGTACGGCATCACCCTTCATTTTTACTCACAATGAAACGATAATAATTCACAACATCACCCTCTGTGCTTGTCGCAACCCAAAACTAACCCTATCGTGATGGCACCTATCGTGGTACTAGGCAAGCCGACACACTACCAAAACCAATCATGCCTTCATTTTTAAGGCGAAACCAAATCTATTTAACAATAAACCTTCACAAGAAGTTTAAATAAAAAAAAAAGTGCAGAAAGAAAGCCCGACATCGAGGTGTCACTAGTCATGAGCATCTACTACAACCGTCTGACAACGTCAAGACTAACTTAGCCTGGAAATTACTGAATACAACTAAGGGAGGATAAGGAGGGAGAAAAACAAGGCTGCGATTGCGAGGCAGCTACATTGCTAACTTCGATGGACCTGCCATTGAGTAATCAACACCCGCTACCGGGTTCAGAAATAGTGAAATACCTAGATCTGCACATAAGCTGCAGGGAGTAATGTGAGTACGCCAACTCAGTAAGTTATAATGGTAAATAAAAACTGAGCAGTAGTGACGAGTAATAAAACATATACAGTTCATATCATAAAAACTCAGTAGAATATAGCAGGCTTTTAGAATTAGGATTTTGAATCAACTCAGCTAATTTAAATCCAGTTTCAGTAAAACCGTTAAAACGTATTTCAATGGTTTTCAAACAAAGTGATGAACAGTGAGTAAAAATGATGAAACCTAAACAGCCCCTCGGGCAAAACATCACTCGTGAACAGCCCCTTAGGAAAATCATAAATAGCCCATCACACAAATCTCACAGTCACACATATACAGCCCCTCGGGCATACCTCATAATCACTCTAAACAGCCTCTCGGACACAACATGAATCAAGAACAGCCCCTCAACCGAAACTCACTCATATACAGCCCCTCGGGCAACATAAATCATAAATAACCCCTCGGGCAACATAAATCATAATCAGCCCCTCGAGCAAATCTCACCATCACTCATATACAACCCCTCAGGCAAAAAAATCACTCACAGTTAGGGTACCCGCACTCACTGAGGATGTGTAGACTCTAGAGGGGCTCTTACATCCCAAGGGCTAAAACAAGCCACCTCGTGGCATAAATCAATCATACCCTCAACCTCACAACAAGCCACCTCATTGCGTAAATCAATCAGGCTCGCAACCTCACAAAATCATGAATCAGTAACAACATACTGCGGCATGCAGCCCAATCCCATAAATATCCTCACAAAACTAGGCCCTCGTCCTCATTCAGTCATAAACCTCTCAAGCCACTCGGGCTATCAGCAAAAAAATAGGTCGTTACAGCCCAAAATAACATTTTATATGCATAAATCAGAGTGATAAAGATCGATTTATGAAATCAGCATGACTGAGTATAGGTTTTCAATCAAAAAAGTAGGACGATAATATGAAAAAGGACTCTAAGTTTCCCAAACACCTCTAGCACAATGCCCAAATATGGCATTCAACCCAATTTACAGAAATTCTTTCTAAAACACATAAATATCATATAGTTTCAACCAAATACACAACTTATAGTTGCTATAGGATGGACAATGTCATAAACTCCAACGGTGCGTGACCACACTCCCATCACCTATTATGTGCGTCACCTCAAAATAGTAAAGCAATGTGAAATACGGGGTTTCATAACCTCAGGACTAGATGTATAATCATTACTTACCTCAAACCGATCATATCTCCACTCCATGATGCCTTTGACCTGAATCGGCCTCCAGTCGACCCGAATCTTGCAACAAGCAACAAAATACGATCAATATAAGCTAAAGGAACCAATTCCACAAGAAAAATACCAATTTATAATCAAAATCTGAAATTGGCTCAACCCCGGCCTCCGGGCCCACATCTCGAAATCTGACAAAAATCACAAAACTAGAAAGCCCATTCACTTGCGAGTCTACCCATATAAAATTCATATAAATCTGATATTAAATGATCATTCAAATCTCCAAAATCATCTCTCCGTTTCTCGTCCATTTTCCCCCAAATTTTCATCCCTAATTTTCAATTTAGATGATAAAATCAAGATACTATCATGAAAATCTAACCAAAATTAAGTGAAAAACACTTACTCCAGTCATTTCTCTAAAAATCCCTTCAAAAATCGTCTTCTACCGAGCTCCCACTCCCATTTTACGTTATGAACTCAAAAGCCTCGTTTTGAATTTTTTAACTCTACCCAGATACACTTTCATCGCGATCGCGGAAAGAGCCTCGCGATCGCGAAGAAGAAACTATGTTTCCCCACATAATAATCTTTTGCGATCGCAGAACTACCCATACGATCGTGAAACGTTGCTTCACCAACTTACGTGATCGCATCCTTACACTGGCGACCGCATAAAACAAACTCACCTCACCTCCTGACAGCTCGATACTTCTATGCGAACGCGTCATTGATCATGCATTCGTGAAGAACATTCTCGCCTCTATTCCAAATATGCCTACACGATCGTAACCTCCTCTTCGTGATTGCGAAGAACAGTTCTTCTGCAACAAAACACCAGCAAACATCTGCCATATCCGAAGTCCAAAATTGTCGTTAACTACTCGAAACTCACCCGAGGCCCTCGGGACCGCAACCAAACCTACCAACTTATCCCATAACATCATTCAAACTTAGTCGAACCTTCGAATCACTCAAAATAACACCAAAACACGAAATTACCCTCAGATTCAAGCCTAAGAACTTATAAACTTTCAAATTTCACAAACGATGCCGAAACCTATCAAACAACATCCGAATGACCTGAAATTTTGCACACACGTCACAAATAATACTATAAACCTAATTCAACTTCTGGAATTCCATTCTGAGCCCGATATCAAATTTTTCACTGCCGACCAAAATCGCCAAGTTTCTAACTTTTCGTCAATTCAAGCCAAATTCTACTATGGACCTTCAAATCACATTCGAGAGGCGCTCCTAAGTCAAAAATAACCCAACGGAGCTAACCAAATCATAAAAATCCAAATCCGAGATCGAATACTAAAAAGTCATGACATGGTCAAACCTTTCAAATTTAAAGCTTATAGCTGAGAATCATTCTTCCATATCTATTCTGATTAACCTAGAAAAAAAAATCGACGATTTACATAAGTCATAATACATCATACGGGGCTAGCCAAGCCCGAGAAAAGGCGAGCGAAGTGCAAATACTCAAAATGACCGGTCGGGTCGTTATAGTAATTTTACTCTCACGCACACAGTATAAATCAATAAAAATGGCACGGCATCACCCTTCGTGCATTAACTCTCATAACATGGCACGACATCACCCTTCGTGCATTAACACTCATAATATGGCACGATATCACCTTTCGTGCATTAACACTCACATATGGCACGATATCATCCTTCATGCATTAACACTTATATATGAAACGGCATCACCCTTAGTGAATTAACACTCTCCCTTACCACATAACAATGAACAAGTAATAACAAGGATATAGGATCAACAAGTACAAACCTTACTTCAACAACGGTTCCACAATACCAATCCCAACTTGAAATCAATACTCAATTATCACAAAGCCCATAAACACGATAAAAACAATCAATTTAATGAATAAATAATCTAGGCATGCGTAACATGATCAAAGGAAGCAATAACTGCAACTCGCACGCTTTAACCCGACAACAACGCATAAGTACTCATCACCTCACATATACGATGTACCAAACATCTAAACATGTACCAAATACACAAACAAGTCTTAATCCCTCAAGTCAAGGTTAAACACTTCACTTACCTCGCTCCAAAGACCAAACTCAAAGCTCAACCACAACATTGCGTTTCAAACAAGCCTGTGAACTAATAGAATCTAGAAAATTACCAACCAAACAATTCAAATAAAACCTTAGGATTTACCCACAATTGAAAAGAATTCAATTTAATTCATTATTGGAAAAGTCATCAAAAGTCAACACTCGAGCCCGCTTGGACCAAAACCCAATCACCCATTCGCCCTCGAGCCCGGTTGTGTAATTTGTTTTGGAATCCGACCTCAATTTGAGGTCTAAATATCCTTTTTACGAAAATTGCTATTTCTACTCAAACCCCTAATTTCCACCATAAAAACACAATATTTAGGTTGAAATCGTAGTAAAAGTAGTGAAAGATTAAAATAAACTAGTTTAGAATCACTTACCAATGATTTGGGAAAGAAAAGTTCTTTGAAAAATCGCCTCTAGGGTTTTTATGTTTAGAAATTTGAAGAATGAACATAAAGTCCCGTCTAACTCCCATTTTGATTAGTTGTAGATATCGCATTTGCGACCTGGGGTTCGCAAATGCGAAGATCTCTCTGGTTTCATCGCAAATGCGATAAATTTTTTGAAAATACGAACTGGCCTGATCGCAAATGCGACCCCTTGATTCCAAATGCGACGAATCCCCCCCTCTCCCCAGTCCTCATCGCAAATGCGAAGACCTGGTCGCGATTGCAAAACTGGGTCTCTTCACAAATGCAAAGAACATGGTCACAAATGCAAAACTGACAGGTTTGCTTCCATATCGCAAATGTGAGGCCAAACCTCACAATTGTGAACTCTGAGACCTGCAATAGAAACTGAATAGTAGTTGAGTTCTAAGTCCAAACTTCACTCCGTAACCTATCAAAAACTCACCCGAGCCCTCGGAGCTCCAAACAAAACATGCACAGAAGGATAAAAACATCATATGAACTTGCTCGCGCGATCAAATTGCCAAAATAACACCTAGAACTATGAATCGAACACCAAATTAAATGAAATTTTCAAGAAAACTTGGAAACTTCTATTTTTACCACCGAACGTTCGAATCACGTCAAACCAACTCTGTTTCTCACCAAATTTGACAGACAAGTCATAAATATGGTATTGGACCTATACCGAGTTTCGGAACCAAAATACGGACCCAATATCCAAAAAGTCAACCATTGGTCAAACATTTGAAATTCATTAAGCCTTTAACATTCAAATTTCAACAAATTCTGATAACTCCAGCTAGGGACTTCCGAATTCGATTCCAGGTATACGCCCAAGTCCCAAATCACGAAATGGATCCTCAGGGACTGTCAAAACATAAATATGGGTCCATTTGCTCAAAACTATGATCAAAGTCAACTCAAATGGATTTTAAGGCAAAAAATTCATATTTCTTAATTTTTAACATAAAAGCTTTTCGAAAACACGCCCGGTATGCGCACGAAAAATGAGGAGGGCTAAAATGAGGAATTTTGGGCTTCAAAGTGCAGAATTAAGTACTAAAATAGAAGATGACCTATCGGGTCATCACAAAGCGCAAAACCTTCACAAAATATTAAACTGCATATATCAGCTAAATGTTACTTTATATGGCCATATATTATATAGTAAACACCTTTAACAAAGTTGAATGATGTAGCCCAATGTTTAGGGTGTTCAAAGTGATGTTTTGTTCATGGGATCAAAGTTCTATTAATTTTATTTGTCAACTGTACGAAGACCATCATATATAGTCTCTTTGATTATTTTTCAATCTAAAATTTTTGTAATAAAATAACTCTCAAAACTAAAAATTTGTGTACAACTAAACAATTAATATAAAAAGTAAATTTTCAACTAAACGTTAGTTCTTAAATAACTACAACAACAACAACCCAGTAAAATCCCACAGGTGCGAGATTTGGGGAGGGTAGTGTGTACGCAAATCTTATTCCTACTCTGATGGTGTAGAGAGGGAAAATGAAAAAGAGGAAAATAAATAATATATCAGCACCATTAACAGAAATCATAAAAATAATAACAATGTCATAAGAATCCAAATATAGTTGAAACACAACAACAATAGCCAGTAAGAAGGCCCGGTGCTATGAAAAATTGAAGAATAATATGAATACAATATTAATCGCTCGTAGTATTAGACAAACCCTATTAGACTAGCCTCTCACCCGGTATGAAGTAGAAAAATGCTCAACTACCTTCTAACCTACAACCCTAATGCTCGACTCTCACAACTTCCTATTAAGGGTCATGTCCTCAAAAATCTAAAGTAACGTAATGTCCTGCGTGATCACCTGTCCACAATACTTCTTAGGCCACCCTATACCTATTTTTTTTACCTGTCAATCCAACCAATAACACCTTCTTACCGAGGCATCAGGGCTTCTCCTCCGCACATGTCTGAACCATCTGTTACTTTTTGTATCTTGTCTTATATAGGATCCATGCCTACCTTCTCTTGAATATCTTCATTCTTAATCTATCCTAGTGTACCCGCACATCTATCTCAACATCCTTATTTCTTCTACTTTCATCTTCTGTATATGTGAATTCTTAACCGGCTAACACTCTACCCCATACAACATGGCTGATCTAACCACTACTTTATAAAACTTACCTTTAAGTATAGATGACACTTTTGTGTAACACAGGACTCCAGATGCTAACCTCCATTTCTTCTATACAACCCATATACAGTGTGTGACGACCTCGTTGATCTCGTCTTCCTCTTGGATAACCGACCCAAGTTACTAGAAACTGCCTCTCTTGGGGATGACCTATGATCTAAGCCTTACACCCACGCCCGTTTCCCTTGACTCATCGCAGAACTTGAACTCCAGGTATTATGTTTTAGTCCTTCTCAACTTTAAACCCTTAGACTCAAGTGCTTATCTCCAAACATCTATCCTCTTGTTAACACCACTTCACATCTCATCAATCATAACTATGTCATCAGTGAATAACATACACCACTGTTGTAACATCCGATCGGTCATTTTGCTTTCTAGATCCCCTTTCCATCTAATTAAAACTCCCCGTATGTTCTTTTACTGACTTACATGAATTGTTGGTTTAGGTTTGGAAGGGTTTGGGTTGAAATGGGAACATATAGTTCCTTTAAGGTGGCCAAGTTTGACTTGAGTCAATATTTTGAGTAAACAATCTCGGAACCAAGATTTGAACGTTCCAAGGGGTTTGTATGATGGTTTCAGACTTGGGAGCATGTCCAGATGTTGATTTGGGGGCTTGTAGGTCATTTTGGCTCAAATTGGCATAAGTTAGAAAGTTAAAGGTTTGGAAGGTTGAGAAGTTTGACGATGAGTTGAATTTATCGATATCAGGGTCAAATGTTTTATTATAGAAGTTAGAATAGGTCAATTATATTATGTAGGACTTGTGTTCAAAATTTGAGGTCAATCAGAGTTGTTTTGGGATGAGTCGGCGTAGGTTTCAGAAGTCGGATGTTCATAGTTTGAATAGGCTTGAATTGGGCTGCGATTTGTAGAATCAAAGTTTTTTTATGTGATTTGTGGCATCGAGTAGGTCTATTATATATTTTGGAACTTGTTGGTATACTCAGACGGGTTCCCGACGGCCCCAGGTGTGATTCGGATTGAATCAGATCATTTTGGACACTAGTTGAGCTGCTAAACCTTGTGTTGTGCTGGTGTTATCGCACCTGTAGAGGGTTTGGTCGCAGGTGCGAGAGGAGTGACCGTGAAAGAATCCTGGAGTGGGCTGGGCAGTGATTGCATATGCGATGCATTTCTACATCTGCGAGCTCGTAGATGTGAGAAAAGTGTTCGCTGATGCAGACGAGGCCAAGAAGGCCTTAGGTCGCTGGAGTGGAGCGCAGTTGCAGTTAGTTTTTGCATAAGCATGGGTGTGTGCGCGCATTATTCTTCGCAGATGTGGACTTGCCCAACCTTAGTTAGAACCGTACCTACGATGGATTTTCCGCAGGTGCAGCATCGTTGGTGCGACCTTAGGTCCGTAGAAGCAAAAATCACTGGGTAGTGAGGGCTTTTAGTCCTAGAGTTATGCCATTTTCCACACATTTTCATTTGGTCTTGGGCAATTTTGAGATCAATTTTGAGGGGGATTCTCATCTACAATACAATGTAAGTAAACTCTACCCATTTTTAAGTTAAATACGCGGATTATAGGTATATTAAACACGGAAAGTCTGTGAAACTATTGGATTTGTGAATAACCTAGGGTTTTGATAAAGTTTGGATTTTATCACGAATTTGATGGTGGAAATTGGAATAAATTATATATCGGAGTTTGGGAGGTCATGTATAACTTTTATATTCAAAAAATTTTAGAATCCAGGCACGTGGGACCGGGGGTGAATTTCATGAATCATCCAAGTTGGGTTGGGTAACTACTATAAAAGCTAAATTATGAACTTTTGAGTATATATTTACTATTTTATACGACTTTTGATTAGTTTTGGAGCCCTCGGCGTCATTTGAGGAGTTCTAGTGAGTTTGGAGAGCCGGATTGAGGACTTGGAATCGAGGTAATTCTCTTGCCTAACCTTGTAAGAGAAAATTTATCCCCTTATATGTCTTATTGTGTGGGATACTTATGTGGGGATCTATGTACACACGAGGTGACGAGAGTCCGTACGTAGCTAAATCTCATGATATCTCTGGATAGACTTAGATTCACATCATGCATGTAATTATACTCATCATGCCTATTATGTATACTTGTTATTTTGATTAGGAACGAGACTTAGGGTTTAAAGTGGAGACACTGACATAATTTCTTATTTTAGAAAAGTTGGGAAACACTTGATAAATTATAAATCCATGTCTTCTCGTCTAGCAAGTGCTTCCGCGAGTGACGTAAATTCCACTATTCTTATGGGATTGGTCCATTTGCCTCTGTATGATGGTAACACTACTCTTATGGGATCATCAAGCTCACCTTGGCATGATGGTAACATTATAATTGTAGGAACGAGCGATTAGCCTTGGCAGTAGGATAGTATTATTCTTATGGGATAGGGCCATTCGCCTTGGCAGTACTGAGTACCATTATTATTATGGGATCGAGCCTTCTTATAGGATCGAGCTGTTTGTCTCGGCAGTAATGAGTACCCCTATTCCTATGGGATCTTGTTGTCCGACCCGGCATCTCCGTTCTTAATTATTGAAATGGGTTCTAGTTTGGTATAATTGAGTTAGCGCCTTCACAACGATATAGACTCGTGAGCGGATTTACTGTAGTTTCTCGTATTTGGTTCATTGATACTTGTTTTACACTCACTATGTCTACTTTATGAATTTATATTATTATTATTTGACCTCTAGCAAGTGTCAAGTCGCCCCCCTCGTCGCCATTTCTTCAAAGTTAGACTAGATACTTATTTGGGTATGTATTATTTTTCGTACTTGTGTTGCCCTTCTGCACTGATGTATAGGTACTGAGACAGGTACTACCAGTGGTCACGCGGGCGCATAGCCAATCATCTATGGAGAATTATTGGTGAGTTTCTTGCCTTTCTATGATATGCAGAACCGAAGTCTCCCTCTATCTTATTTATTATTTTTCTATATCACTTTCGAACAGTAGTTTTAGTAGTTTTTTATATTGTCTAGATTGCTCATGTACTATTGACACTAGATTTAGGGGACTTGTAGCATTTATGTACTATTGTACTCATAATTTCTATCACCACAGTGGATGTACTTATTATGCTGGTATTTTGTTTAAAAGGGTTGTTATGGTTGCATGAAATCTTGTTTAATTCGTTCCCTTAAAAGGAAAACTTTCAATTTAAAATGTTCAAAAGGGTTAATTAAATAGTAGTTTCACTTGTTGGCTTGCCGAAAGGTGGCGTTAGGCGCCATCACGACTTATTACGGGTTCGAGTTGTGACAGCTTGGTATTAGAGCTTTAAGTTCACATAGGTCTCACGAGTCATGATAGGCCAAGTAAAGTTTTGTGGATCAGTACGGAGACATCTGTCTTATCTTAGAGAGGCTATGGGTGCTAGGAAACTTCTCTTTCTTCATCCTTTATCATTCATTTGACATTGGGCTAAGTATCTCTCTATAGATCTCTCACAGATGGTGAGAACGCGCACGGTGGATGTACCAGCTGGTAGAGGTGCTACTCACCCCCTTGCTAGAGGCCGAGGTAGAGACTGGGGGAGGGCTCCAGCTCCTGTCAAAGGACGAAGGCATCCTAGAGTTGCTCCCATCATGCCACCAGTGGATCTAGTGGAGGATCTTGTTATTGAGGAGCAGGATGAGGCGCCTACAGCTGAGCTAGCCCTAGAAGATTTCATGACTGCGCCGAGATTGCTGGAGGTCATGGGTCGTATACTGTAGTTCATGGACTCCATGACGCAGGCTAGTTTATTTCAAACAGACCCTGCCACATCTCAGGTGGGAGGGGGAGCACAGACCCCTACTGCGTAGGCTCCAGGGTACGTCGTTGCCATTTATCACACCTCAGGTGCACTACCTATGAGCGGATCCCATCCTATTATAACGGGTGTGTAGAGGTTGTACAAGTTGTGACCATTGATCAGCAAAAATAGCAGGACTAATGGGCTAGACTTCACCCCCTAAATTTGGGGGAGAGCGGTCAGAAGACCCCCAGGATTTCATTGGTTGGTGCAAGGATAGGCTCCAGAACATGGCGATATTGGAGGCCAACGGGGTATACTTCACCACCCTTCAGCTTGAGGGCAAGGCCTGTAGATAGTGGCAAGCTTACCTTCTTAGCTAACCAGCAGGTTTACCTCCCTTGACTTGGGATCAGTTTACACATCTGTTCTTGGAGAAATACATGCCACCTTCTAAGAGAGAGGATCTTTGAGGTCCCTTTGATCGACTTTGTTAGGGTCATATGCTTGTCACCAACTATGAGGCGAGATTCACTAACTTGTCTTGCCATGCAACTATTATACTCCCCATAGACGTAAAGAGGGTGATGAGGTTCATTGCAGGTCTACACCCTGAGATTCTGGTTACTATGGCTCGTGAGGTAGAGATAGGTACTTCTTCTCATTATGTTATGGATATAGATCGAATGATCGAGCGTATTCGCAATCATCACAGATAATTTTGACTAAGAGACAAGCGGTCACGTCAATTTAGAGGATTCAGTGTCGCCTTACCTGTAGGGCAGAGGTCAGTTCATGAGGGGTCAGCCCACCTGGCCCATATAGTCAGCACCACTGCCTTCTCGAATTGCTCTAGCACAACCCTACTTCAGTGCCATTCCAAAGAGTATTTACCGCCTGCCAACTATTTAGGGTTCCTCTATTGGGTATTCAGGCAATCAGGGTCAGACTTCAGGTGAGCAGTCCAGCATTCCGAAGGGCTGTTTAGAGTATGGGGATCCTGGCAACGTGAAGAGATTTTGTCCCAAACTTTGGGGAAAGGCCGAGTAGTAGGACTATCGACCCATGCTTACCGCACCAGCAACCACACCACGCGCACGTCCAGCTAGAAGCATAGGGCAAGTGGGTAGGAGTCGTCCTAGAGGTTGAGGCCAGTCAAGAGGCGCTCTGTCTAGATCCTATTATATCCTCGCCAGGCTAGAGGCAATCGCTCAGATACAGTGATCATAGGTACTATTTCTGTCTGCCGTAGGGATGCCAGAGTATTATTTGATCTAGGCTCTACTTACTCCTATGTTTCTTCTCTATTTTCTCATTATTTGGATGGGGTCCCACGAGTTATTGGGCATTCTTGTATATGTGTCTATGCTAGTGGATGATTCTGTGGTTGTGGATCGAGTCTACCAGCCTTGTGTGGTGACTTTGTATAGATATGAGACCTGAGAGGATCTTCTATTACGCAATATAGTTGATTTAGAAGTTATATTCGGCATGGACTTCTTCTCCTTGTATTCCTGATTGCTATGTCAGGACTGTTATCTTGGCGATGCGTGAGTTGTCTAGATTAAAGTGGACGGGTTCATCCGTCGGTATTTCCAGCCCAAGTTATTTCTTTTTTGAAGGCTCAACATATGGCCGAGAAGGGTTTTTTGGCCTACTTAGCCTTTGTTTGGGATACTACTGCAGAAACTCCCGTATTAGTTTCAGTGCCAGTGGTACAAGAGTTTTCTGATGTATTTCCTGCTGATCTATCTGGTATGCTACAGGATCGGGATATTAATATTGATAATTATTTAGTACCAGGTGTAAGGCACAGTGAAATCCCTACTCAAAAACCTGGATCCCGTGGTGCCAAGTTAGGATCGTGTGTTAGAAATTAGTTAATATGCTCGCCGCGGCGCGGACCTTTTTGGATTGAATGATGTATTAAAAAGTAAAGAATAAGTGTCCAGAATAAACGCGAGAAATGCGGTCCAGAATGCGGTCGCATAATTGAAATGCGGACCGCATACCTGCCGCAGAGTGAGGCAGAATATTGGATAAAATTGAAGTCAGAAATGCGGTTGAAATGCGGTCGTATAATTAAAATGCGGACCACATACTTGCCACAGAGTGAGGCTGAATGTTGGATAAAATCGAAGTCAGAAATGCGGTCGAAATGCGATCGCATAATAAAAAATGCGGACCGCATAAGTTTTCACATATTTTCCTTTGAATTTGCGAAGGTCAGTTCTGCGGTGCACTTTGCGACCGCAGAACATTAATGTGGACCACATTATTACCGCATAGCGAGTCAGAATGTTTAGTTTTTGGGGAGCATTCTACGGTCCATTATGCGGACCGCATGTTTACTCTGCGATCGAAAATGCGACCGCATAGTTAACTCGGGGCTCCAATTTTCAAATTTTTAACCCGACTTCCCTATATAACCGGTGTTCTAGCTCATTTTGAACATTCATCTGAGCAATTCTAGAGAGAGTAAGAGGTTTCTTAGAGAGGTAAAGTATCCCATCAAATTATTCTATAAGATTGGGCTAAATCATTGAAGAAAATCAAGGAAAGGCTCCTGAATCTTCATCCCAAGAGGTAAGGCTCCATCACCTCAGCTCATATTTGCAAACTTAGACATATGGGGTCATTAGGGAAGTAACTCATGGGTATGAGAATGAATCTGTTGCATGCATGCCACCATAGAGTATTGGAAAGTAGTAAAATTAAAAAGAAGGCAATTGGGGGTATAACATGATAGAAATTCCTCACAAAAAGGGGCCTAAGATGCAATGAACCTTTAGTGTTCGATGATATGCTCGAGCCAAGCTAGAACTTCAGTTTCATCTCTAATTTGCAATTTTAATTCGAATTTTCTTGCTCAATAGATTGAATCACTAAGAGTTCCGAAAAATTGTAAAAGAATAAGGAAAAGCTTTGTTGAGGTATGTATGGCTAAAAACCCCTTCTATTAGAAATCGAGCTCTTTTAATGCTTACGAACGTGTGACAAGAGTTGAATTGGTTAGTGTATTTATTGTTATTGCGAAATTAATTGATTTACATATATCTATACATATTCGTGAAGGATGTGCCTCAATGTGAATAACGTGCCAATCTTGATAAGTAGAGAATGATGAAAAGTATCATTATTTGTTGTGCCTCAATGTGAATAACGTTCCAATCTTGATAACTAGAGAATGATGAAAAGTATAATTATTTGTTGAAATACTTGGGCTATAAGCCGACACTGAAACAAAGAATTATTCATGCTAGCTATGTGCTCACTATTTGTGATTGCAACTTGAGTTATCTTTGAT
>MU739241.1:15933-60462 GCA_026770625.1 Nicotiana glauca
CAATGTGAATAACGTGCCAATCTTGATAATTAGAGAATGATGAAAAGTATAATTATTTGTTGAAATACTTGGGCTATAAGGCGACACTGAAAGAAAGAATTATTCATGCTAGCTATGTGCTCACTATTTGTGATTGCAACTTGAGTTATCTTTGATATATGTGTCTATGATCATAACTTGTAAAACGAATGTTGGAAAGGGAAAACGATGTGATGGTGGTGGCCATGAGTTCCCACGAATTATTATGATATGTGTGGACTAAAGATTTGAAGGTGTTGACAAATGAGAATCGAGTAATGTCTCCAAAAAGGTGACCTAGCCAATTGGGTCGTGATCGGACACCATGCCGCACACATGGTGGTAATGTGTTGATATTGAATTCCGAATAAAGGAAATGAATTATTGATTGAGAGTAATGCCTCCAATGAGGTGACCTAGCCGGTCGGGTCGTGACCGGACTCCGCTCGAAATGGCGGTGGTGATGAGCACAGTGGTGAACATGTGACAAAATTTCCTTAATCGGTGTTGTGGAAATTGTATGAAGAATTATATGAATTGTTTCTTTGATTTGCCCGTATTAATTGCTTGTATCTATTTGATAATTCTTTCTAGTAAAATGGTGTTTAGTTATGCATACCAGTACAATTCAAATATACTGACGCCCCTTTTGCCGGGGGCGCTACGTTCGTGTTATGATTGTAGGTGGCCCCATAACGGACAGTGCAGACCGTGTGTAGCGAAGCGTTCATCTACTCGAAGTCTCGGTAAGACCCTTATTCTTCCATGGGGCTGCATGGTGTATCTTTTGTTATTACAACTTTTCATTTTTTGATGTATAGCCGGGGCCTTGTGGCCGGCATAGTCATGCTTATCTACTGTAGCTTTAGAGGCTCCAAACACACTAGTGTGGGTTATGTACGGGTTTTGGGGAGTATCCTATATGTATATGTTGAAATCCTAAAACTTGTGATCTCCTTAAGCCGTAACTCTAGTAGAATCCATGAAGCTAGCTTATGAATGGCAAATCTTTATGATATGAAATGAACTAGTAATGTGGTATACACCATGTATTATCGTTCAAAATAACCAAAGGCATGAGTTCCGCATTCATATTGAATTGGGGTAGAAAGCGTTCGGTAAGGCTTGCTCAGTCGGGTTCACATGATTGAGCGCCGGTCGCGCCTCCGGAGGTTGAGGCATGACAAACTTGGTATCAGAGCCTAAGGTTTTGAAAGTGTCCTAGGATTTCTTGGAGCCGTGTCTAGTAGAGTCCTTCTTATCGGTGTGAAGTCGACCACATCTATAAGTTGGAGGCTATTTGGGCATTTAGGAATAACACCTTCTTTGATACTCTGGATCGTGCGGTGAAATTGTTTACTTCCTAATCAGTGTGTTGTTCAACCTTTCAGTAAATGGCACCTAAGAAGAACGCAAAAACTGGCCAAGAAGCCAATGCCACCCCAGGAGTGGTTGATTCACCGATTGATGTTGCGGGTGAGGGTAGCCGCCCTACTATTACCCTACCGGATCATCCTATTCCAGAACAAACTACCTCAGCCCCTACAACTACGGAGGTACCACTATACCTCCCGATGAGGCTCCTGCCCCGCCTCCAGTTCCGGCTTCCGGTTCTAGCATTTCTGATGGGGATCTTAGGGGAGCTATTCAAATGTTGGCTCAGTTGGTGGCCTCTCAGGCCCAAACGTCAAATATTGCACCCAGTTCATCCAGCCAGCCAGGGGATTCTACTAGTTCCAGGGTAAACAGGTTCCTTCAGTTAGACCCTCCGGTATTCACGGGTGCCAACTCAGACGAAGACCCAAAGGACTTTATTGATGAGATGCACCACACCCTCAGGGTGATGCGTGTGACTAAGACAGAGGGAGTAGAGTTGGCTGCCTACCGTCTGAAAGGGGCGGCCTATTCATGGTTTGATTTATGGGAGGACTCCCGAGAGGAGGGGCGCCCTCCGGCGAAGTGGAGTGAGTTTGCCGATGCTTTCATTGATCATTTCTTACCCGCTGAGACAAGGTCAGCCCGAACAGCAGAATTTGAAACTTCGAGGCAAGGTGACAGAAGTCTATAGGAGCAGCACATGGAGTTTGTCCGCTTGTCCAAGTATGCTATTCACATGTTGCCTACCATGGAGGCTAGAGTGTGTCGATTTATTCAGGGTCTAAATAATTTGACTATTAATGAGGCTTCTACAGCAGCATTGAATTATGACATGAACTACGGGAGGATGGTAGCCTTCGCTCAGGCCACAAAGGACCGTAAGTTGAAGAATAGAATGGCGAGAGAGAGTAACAGCAAGGCCCGATCTACGGGCAACATAGGAGAGTCCCTAGGCGGGGGAAGATCAGCTTTTAGGGGAGGATCATCAGGACCTTCCTAGTCTGATGCACAGTCTTCAGCCAGTGCACCGCCATCAGGGCCCAGCCAGCAGCAATGGAGTTGTTTCAAGCCCGGTCAGGGCAACAGGGGATTCTGCCAGCGAGGCCGGTTAGGGGAGAGGTCTCTGCTACAGCAGAGATCCCCGTGTCCCAAGTGTGGGAAAATGCACTCGGGGGTCTGTTACACAGAGTTGCCTATATGTTATGGATGTGGGATGAGGGGCCATATTCAGAGACACTGTCGCGCGTCTCATCAGGGAACAGGTAGGGGCACAACTCAGCCCTCCAGTCCAGCAGCTGCCACATCTTCAGCCCCCTCCCCAGCTCAAGGTGACCCAACGCCCGCAGAGCGGGGTGCAGCTAGGGGTGGTGCGCAGAGTTCGAGAGGTCCCAGTTGATTTTATGCTATGAGTAGTCGCCAGACTGCAGAGGCTTCTCTAGATTTTGTTACAGGTATTCTGACTGTCTAATCTCATGATGTGTATGTGCTTATTGACCCTGGTTCCACTTTATCATATGTTACCCCGTTTGTTGCTATGAGATTTGGGATAGAACCAGAGCAGCTTCACGAGCCATTCTCAGTATCTACCCCAGTTGGTGAGTCAATTTTGGCTGCTCGAGTTTATAGGGGTTGTGTTGTTAGGGTGCGTGGTAGTGATACTATGGACGATCTTATCGAGTTGGAAATGGTGGATTTTGACGTAATAATGGGAATGGATTGGCTTTACTCATGATTTACCAAACTTGATTGTAGGACTAGAACTATCAGGCTCGAATTTCCTAATGAGCCCATCATTGAGTTGAGGGGAGATAATTTAGTGCCCCGAGGTCGGTTTATTTCCTACCTTAAGGCCACAAAAATGATCAAGAAAGGGTGTATCTATCATCTAGTTCGAGTTGCAGATGCTAATGCCGAGGCACCTACCCTTGATTCCGTACCAGTTGTTAATGAATTTCCAAATGTCTTTCTAGATGAGATCCATGGGATTCCACCAGATAGGGAGATTGATTTTGGGATCGACGTGATGCCAGGCACACAACCTATATCGATTCCACCTTACAGGATGGCACCGGTAGAATTGAAAGAACTAAAGGAGCAATTGAAGGATTTGGTAGAAAAGGGTTTCATAAGGCCAAGTGTGTCACCATGGGGCGCACCGGTCTTGTTTGTAAGAAAGAAGGATGGATCGCTGCGGATGTGTATTGACTATCGGCAACTTAACAAAGTCACAATCAAAAAAACAAATATCCCTTGCCAAGAATAGATGACTTGTTCGATCAATTGCAAGGCGCTGCATGTTTCTCAAATATTGACTTGCTGTCCGGGTATCACCAGTTGAAAATACGGGAGTAGGATATTCCAAAAACAGCCTTCAGAACCCGGTACGGGCACGTCAAATTCATGGTAATGTCTTTTGGGCTAACAAATGCCCCATCAACTTTCATGGACCTTATGAATCGAATCTTCAAGCCCTTCCTAGACTCCTTTGTGATAGTGTTCATTGACGACATCCTAGTATATTCCCAAAGTCGGGAGGACCATGCTGGCCATCTCAGGGTAGTATTGCAGACTCTTCAGCAACATCAATTATATGCAAAATTTTCAAAATGTGAATTCTGGCTTGAATCTATTGCGTTCTTTGGTCATGTTGTTTCCAGGGAAGGAGTTATGGTTGACCCGCAGAAGTTTGTGGTAGTGAAGAATTGGCCTAGACCTACTACTCCAACCGCGATTCGCAGTTTCTTGGGATTAACTGGGTATTATAGGAGGTTTGTGGAGGGGTTTTCTACTCTTGCCTCTCCTTTGACAAGATTGACACAGAAAGCAGTTAAATTCCAATGGTCTGATGCTTGCGAAAAGAGTTTCCAAGAATTGAAATCAAGGTAACAACAGCACCGGTGTTAGCCCTACCAGAGGGTACCGAGGGGTTTGTGGTGTATTGCGATGCTTTAAGAGTCGGGCTGGGGTGTGTGTTGATGCAGCAGGTCAAGGTGATAGCCTACGCCTCTAGGCAGCTTAAGAATCATGAGAAGAACTATCCAACGCATGACTTAGAGCTAGCAGTTGTGGTGTTTGCACTAAAGATTTGGCGGCATTATTTGTATGGGGTCTATGCGGACATATTTACCGATCATAAGAGCCTTCAATACATCTTCAAGCAGAAAGAGTTGAACCTGAGATAACGAAGGTGGTTAGAGTTGCTCAAAGACTACGATATGGATATTCTTTACCACCCGAGAAAGGCAAATGTTGTGGCAGACGTACTTAGTCAAAAATCTATGGGGAGTTTGGCTCATTTGGGGGCCTAGCAGAGGCCGTTAGCTAGGTAAGTTCACCGACTAACTAATTTGGGAGTTCGTCTGGCAGACTCTGATGAAGGAGGGGTAATTATACGAAATATGGCTGAATCATCGCTTGTGGTAGAGGTGAAAGAAAAGCAATTCAGTGATCCATTGTTATCACAACTAAAAGAAGGGATTCACAATCATAAAACCTCATCTTTCTCCTTGGGCATGAATGATGGTACCTTACGGTACCAAGACCGCCTGTGCGTTCCTGATATCGATAGTCTTCGGGAAAGGATTATGGTAGAAGCTTACACGTCCAGGTATTCCGTGCACCCAGGTTCTACAAAGATGTATCATGATCTCAAGGAAATTTATTGGTGGAACAACATGAAGAAGTATGTGGCGGAATATGTGGCAAAGTGTCCAAATTGTCAACAGGTAAAAGCCGAACATCAAAGGCCCAGTGGGTTGACACAATGCATAGACATTCCAATGTGGAAGTGGGAGATAATTAACATGGACTTTGTGGTAGGATTGTCACGCTCTTCGCACAAGTTTGACTCAATTTGGGTAATCGTGGATCGACTCACAAAATCAGCACACTTCTTGCCAGTCAAATCTATCGACACGGCGGAGCAAATATGCTCAGTTGTATATCAAGGAAATTGTCAGGTTACATGGCACTCCAGTCTCAATCATTTCAAACCGAGGTGCTCAATTCACAGCTAACTATTGGAAGAAGTTTTCGCAGGGTTTAGGTACGCAAGTGAACCTTAGCACAGCTTTTCATCCACGGACCGATGGGCAAGCAGAACGGACTATTCAGACGCTTGAGGATATGTTGCGTGCTTGTACTATTGACTTCAAGGGAAGTTGGGATGACCATTTGCCACTCATAGAATTTGCTTACAATAACAGCTTTCACACTAGTATTCAAATGGCACCGTTCGAAGCATTGTATGGTAGGAGATGTAGGTCTCCCATCGGATGGTTCGAGGTTGGAGAAGTGGAATTGATAGGGCCGGACCTCGTGCACCAGGCCATGGAGAAAGTCAAGCTTATTAAAGAAAGGTTGAAAACTGCTCAAAGTCGCCAAAAAATCCTACTCGGATGTGCGTCGTAGAGATTTGGAGTGTAAAGAAGATGATTGGGTATTCTTGAAAGTTTCCCCTATGAAGGGTACCATGCGATTCGGAAAGAAAGGAAAGTTAAGCTCAAGGTACATCGGTCCATACAGAATTATTCAAAAAGTTAGTCAGGTGGCATACAAGCTCGAGCTGCCGCCCGAGATGTCATTGGTACACCCGGTTTTCCATGTGTCTATGTTAAGGAAGGTGGTAGGGGATCTGTCCTCCATTGTGCCAGTAGAGATTATTAAAGTAAACGAAGGGCTTTCATACGAAGAGGTCCCAGTTGCCATTCTTGATAGGCAAGTTCGAAAACTAAGGAATAAGGAGATTGCATCCATAAAAGTATTATGGCGGAACCAGCACGTTGAGGAAGCTACTTGGGAAGCCGAGGACGAAATGAAAAATAAGTATCCACACTTGTTTGGATGATCATGTACCAACTTCTATGCGTTCAGCTCCTTCGAAATCATATGTGTTGGCTAGATTTGTGTAATAACCGCACTTGTTTGAATGATCATGTAATAACTATCTTCTTTTGGTAATATGGTTGCCTATATGGCCATTGTTGATATTGTGCCAGTTATATGATGCTTTACAAATATGTTTATGGTGTCATGGTATGTTTCTGGGGCTCTCTGATCGGTGGATAAGGCCTAGATACAAAGGGAACTCTGGCGAAATTTTCAGAAATTTAGGGAGTTAGCTAAATTGGAAGACTGTCAACCAGCTTCGGGTTGTAAAGAGAAGAACATTGCACTAAAACTGTTAATAAGTGAACCTTGATCCTCATTCGAGGATGAATGATCTTAAGTGGGGGAGGATGTAAGGCCCCGTGAAATCCCTACTCAAAAACCCGAATCCCGTGGTGCCAAGTTAGGATCGTGTGTTAGAAATTAGTAAATATGCTCGCCGCGGCGCGGACCATTTTGGATTGAATGATGTATTAAAAAGTCAAGAATAAGTTTCCAGAATAAACGCGAGAAATACGGTCCAGAATGCGGTCACATAATTGAAATGCGGACCGCATACCTGCCGCAGAGTGAGGCAGAATGTTGGATAAAATTAAAGTTAAAAATAAGGTCGAAATGCGGTCGTATAATCGAAATGCGGACTGCATACCTGCTGCAGAGTGAGGCAGAATGTTAGATAAAATCGAAGTCAAAAATGCGGTCGAAATGCGATCGAATAATCAAAAATGCGGACCGCATAAGCCGTCGCATATTTTCCTTTGAATTTGCGAAGGTCAGTTCTGCGGTGCACTTTGCGACCATAGAACATGAATACGGAATGCATTATTACCGCATACCGAGTCAGAATTTCTATTTTGTAGGGAGCATTCTGCGGTCCATTATGCGGACCACATGTTTACTCTACGATCGCAAATGCGACCGCATAGTTGATTCGGGGCTCCAATTTTCTAATTTTTAACCCGACTTCCCTATCGATATAACCAATATTCTAGCTCATTTTGAACATTCATCTGAGCAATTCTAGAGAGAGTAAGAGGTTTCTTAGAGAGGGAATGTCTCCCATCAAATTATTCTATAAGATTGGGCTAAATCATTGAAGAAAATCAAGGAAAGGCTCCTGAATCTTCATCCAAAGAGGTAAGGCTCCATCACCTCAGCTCATATTTGCATACTTAGCCATATGGAGTCATTAGGGAAGTAATTTATGGGTATGAGAATGAATCTCTTGCATGCATGCCACCATAGAGTATTGGAAAAGTAGTAAAATTAAAAAGAAGGCAATTGGGGGTATAACATGATAGAAATTCCTCACAAAAAAGGGCCTAAGATGCAATGCACCTTTAGTATTCGATGATATGCTCGAGCCAAGCTAGAACTTTAGTTTCGTCTCTAATTCTCAATTTTAATTCAAATTTTCTTGCTCAATAGATTGAATCACTAAGAGTTTTGGAAAATTGTAAAAGAATAAGGAAAAACTTTGTTGAGGTATGTATGGCTAAAAACCCCTTCTATTAGAAATCGAGCTCCGTTGGTGCTTACGAACGTGTGGTAAGAGTTGAATTGGTTAGTGTATTGATTGTTATTGCGAAATTAATTGATTTACATATATCTATACATATTCGTGAAGGATGTGCCTCAATGTGAATAACGTGCCAATCTTGATAATTAGAGAATGATGAAAAGTATAATTATTTGTTGAAATACTTGGGCTATAAGCCGACACTGAAACAAAGAATTATTCATGCTAGCTATGTGCTCAATATTTGTGATTGCAACTTGAGTTATCTTTGATGTATGTGTCTATGATCATAACTTGTAAAACGAATGTTGGAAAGGGAAAACGATGTGATGGCGGTGGCCATGAGTCCCCAGGTGGTAATGTGTTGGTATTGAATTCTGAATAAAGGAAATGAATTATTGATCGAGAGTAATGACTCTAATGAGGTGACCTAGCCGGTCGGGTCGTGACCGGACTCCGCTCGAGATGGCGGTGGTGATGAGCATAGTGGTGAACATGTGACAGAATTGCCTTAATTGGTGTTGTGGAAATTGTATGAAGAATTATATGAATTGTTTCTTTGATTTTCCCATATTAATTGCTTGTATCTGTTTGATAATTCTTTGTAAAATGGTGTTTAGTTATACATACCAGTACAATTCAAATGTACTGACGCCCCTTTTGTCGGGGGTGCTGCATTCGTGTTATGATTGTAGGTGGCCCCATAGCGGGCAGTGCAGACCGTGTGTAGCGGAGTGTTCATCTACTCGAAGTATCGGTGAGCCCTTTATTCTTCAATGGGGCTGCATGGTGTATCTTTTGTTATTACAACTTTTTATTTTTTTAGGTATAGCCGGGGCCTTGTTGCCGGCATAGACATGCTTATCTGTTGTATCTTTAGAGGCTCCAAAGACACTAGTGTGGGTTATGTACGGGTTTTGGGGAGTCCCCTATATGTATATGTTGAAATCCTAAAACTTGTGATCTCCTTAAGCCGTAACTCAAGTAGAATCCATGAAGCTAGCTTATGAACGACAAATCTTTATGATATGAAATAAACCAGTAATGTGGTATACACCGTGTATTATCGTTCAAAATAACAAAAGGCATGAGTTCCGCATTCATATTGAATTGGGGTAGAAAGCGTTCGATAAGGCTTGCTCAGTCGGGTTCACTTGATTGAGCGCTGGTCACGCCTGCCGAGGTTGGGGCTTGACACTAGACACCCAGCCTATTTCTATTTCGCCTTATCGTATGGCTCCCAAGGAGCTGAGATACTTAAAGAAGAAGCTTCATGAGTTTCTTGAGAAGTGGTTTCATTAGACATAGTGTGTTGCCTTGGGGCGCACCTGTGTTGTTTGTTACGAAGAAGGATGGGAGTATGTATATGTGCATTGATTATTGCCAGTTGAACAAAGTCGCAATCATGAATAAGTACCTGTTGCCGCGCATTGATAAACATTCTGACCAATTGTATGGTGTCAAGGTGTTCTCTAAGATCAACTAGAGATGTAGGTATCATCAATTGAAGATGTGTGCTTTGGATATTCCAAATACGGCTTTTCAGACTAGATATTGCCATTATAAGTTTTTAATGATGTCCTTCGGCTTGAGAAATGCCCGTTTATGGATTTGATGAACCGAGTGTTCAAAGCGTATCTTGATTCATTTGTCATTGTCTTCATTGATGACATATTAATCTACTCGTGTAGCATGGAGGAGCACGAGCATCAATTAAGGTTAGTGCTTTTGACCTTGCGGGATAGAAGCTTTATGCTAAGTTCTCCAAGTTCGAGTTCTGGTTGGATTCTTTAGCTTTCTTGGGGCATGTTGTATCAGGTAAGGGTATTAAGGTGGATCCCAGGAAGATTGAGGTAGTCCAGGGTTGGCCTCGTCCCACCATAGTGACCGAGATCAAGAGTTTGTTGGGTTTAGCAAGTTGTTATCGTCAGTTTGTAGAGATCTTCTCATCTATTGAAACTCCTTTAACTAGATTGACACAGAAAGGTGCTCCGTTCAAATGGTCCGATGATTGCGAGGCGAGCATTCAGAAGCTCAAGGCCGCTTTGACTATAAAAATAATGTTAGTGTTACCCTCCGATTTGGGCATCCACACCGTGTATTGTGATGTTTTGATTATTGTCTTGGGTTGTGTATTGATGCGGGAGGGGCGATTTATTGCATATGCTTCATGTCACCTGAACCCCCACGAGAAGAATTACCCCGTGCATGTTTCGGAGTTGGTAGCGATAGTTCATGCTCTAAAAATAAGGAGGCAGTATCTCTATTTGTAGCTTGCATTATTTGTTTAAGTAGAGGGACCTTAATTTGAGGCAACATAGGTGGCTTGAACTATTGAAGGACTATGATATTACCATCCTTTACTATCAGTACAAGGTGAATGTGGTTGCGGATGCCTTGAGCAGAAAAGTCGAGAGTAGGGTAGTTTGGCCTTTATTTCGGTAGAGGAGAGGCCCTTGGCTTTGGACATTCAGTCCTTAGCTAACAGACTTGTGAGGTTGGATATTTTAGAGCCCGGTCGAGTTCTCACATATGTTGTGTTTTTATCTTCATTACTTGAACGGATCAAGACTCATCAGTATGATAATCCGCACTTGTTGGTTCTCAGAGAGACGATACTTCAGGGTGGCTCCAAGGAGGTTACTATTGTTGAAGATGGTGTTCTACCACTCCATAGTTGCCTATGTGTTCCTAATGTTGATAGCTTGAGGGAGAAATTCTAGAGGAGGCGTACTATTCTCGATATTCTATTCATCCAGGTATTACAAAGATGTATCGCGATCTGAGGCAGCATTATTAATGGTGATGGATGAAGAAGGGCATAGTTGGGCATATGGCCAGATGTCTAAATTGCTAGCACATCAAGTATGAGCACCGGAGGCTAGGTGGCCTGCTCCAGCAGATGGTTATATTGGAGGGAAGTGGGAGCGCATCACTATGGAATTCGTTGTTACGTTACCGAGGGCATTAAGGAAGTTTGATGTCATTTAGGTCATGTCAACAGGGTGACCAAGTCAGCACATTTTATTCTGGTGGTGACTACTTACTCTTCAAAGAGGTTGGCCCAGATTAACAATCATGAGATTGTTTGATTGCACGGTGTGCCTATTTCCATCATATCAGATAGAGGGCCTCATTTCACTCTGCATTTCTAAAGAGCAGTACAAAGCAAGTTAGGTACCCGAGTAGAGCTCAGCATAAATTTTCATCTGTAGATCGACGGCCAATCGGAGTGAGAAGTTCATATTCTAGAGGATATCCTCAGAGCATGTGTCATCAACTTCGGAGGGTAGTGGGATAGATTCTGGCCCTTGGTCCAGTTTGCTTACAACAACAGTTATCAGTCTAGCATCGAGATGGCTCCATTTCAGTCTTTATATAGTCAACAATATTGTTCGCCCATCGGATGGTTTGAGCCCAGTGAGGCTAAATTATATGACACTAATTTTGTAAAGGATGCCTGGAGTAGTTAAAGTTGATACAGGAGCGACTACACACAGTACAGTTCAGACAGAAGAGCTATGCGGATCAGAAGGCATGTGATTTATCATTCATGGTAGGCAAAAGTTTCTCTTGAAAGTCTCGCCGATGAAGGGTATCATGAGGTTCGCGAAGAAGGTCAAGCTGAGCCCAAGGTTTATTAGCCCATTTGAGGTGTTGAGGCGACTTGGGGAGGCTGCTTATGAGCTTGTTTTTCCTCCAAGTCTATCGGGAGTTCATCCAGTCTTCCATGTGTCCATGCTCCGGAGGTACCATGCCGACAAGTCACACGTGTTATATTACAACACGGCATAGCTAGATGAGAGTCTGGGTTATGGGGATGAGCTAGTTTCCATTGTTACAATGCAGGTTCGCTAGTTGAGGTCCAAGAAGATTGCTGCAGTAAAGGTCCAGTGAAGAGGTCAACCAGTCGAGTAAGCAACTTGGGAGGCTGAGAAGGATATGAGGAGTAGATATCCTCACTTATCTGGCACTCCAATTATGATTCTAGACCCGTTCGAGGACAAATATTTGTTTAAGAGGTGGAGAATATAATGACACGATTGGTCGTTCTGCTTAGTCCTGCTCAAGTTGAAACCCTTAGGCTCAAGTGCCTGTGTCCAAACCTCCATGTGCACGGGGAAATCAGGAGACCGATTTTCCCTCAACATAATGAGCCGAAGAATAAATCTCGAAGGAACGAGACCTCGGTTCAGTTGCCTCCCTCGAGATCCACTGGCACCTTGCCCAGATCGGGCATCAGCCAAGACCCTGATTGGCGAAGATACCCCACCTCGAGAGATGTATCTAGGGTCCACGAAACTTGTCCAAATAGCTCGACACCAGTCCTCCTACGACATAATAAAGACGGGTCATCAAATCTCATTCTTTAGTTGTATTATGTATTCCGTACTAAGTTTGGATGCCCCTTTTCCTATAAAAGAAGGGTCACCAACACCTTGTAAATTATCTCCAATTGTCTTACTAAAAAAAGCAATAATATTCTCCCTCCCCCTTTCTCTAATTTCTCTCTAGTCCTAAGTCATATTGATCGTTAGCTATTCTTTTGGTTTGTCCAATAAGCATATCTCGAAGTCGCCTAAAGCATTTTGCTATGTCTTCATCCGCTCTTTATTATTCGGCTCAAGATTGGTAATATAGAGCTTTATTTATCTATATCTTTACTTGTTATCCAACCCTTCATGAATACCGTCGATAAGCTTGAGATAGGTTCGAGGCTCAGCTCCGAGGTATCTACTGGCCTATTTTGCGCTCGGGAAACGTCCCCTTATTGGTTTGATTACTGCTTTGGATAACTCGATCTTTACCATCTTACTTTACGTTTTACCACTAACCACCCTTTTAAACTAACTCGGGAATAGATCACGTATTTTTAGAATCCTATCTAAAAATCTAATTGTTATTATCATTTTCATAGTAAACAGTTTGATGCCCATCATGGGGCTAAAAATAATAGTGATTATTCTCTTGTTAGTTTTGTGAGTCGAACACACGATCTCTTTCACACTTTTTCTTGACCAAGAAATCTTTGACTGCAGGTCAAAATGTTCGGCTTGATAAACAGAGTTGAGAACACCAACCTCGAAGACCATAGGGAAAACAGCGTGGCTATCCTGGCTGCCGGAGCACCTCCGCAGAATCCTGACGGCATTCCCGGGCCAATCTTAGTAGACGCAGATTCGTAGGACGCTCAGCAAGTAGATGAAACTTCGGGTCAATACCTGACCCCTCCATCGTAAAAATGCTTGAGGACCTTACCAAAAAGATCGAATCGGGGGGAAAATGATAGCGGCCAATGATAAAAGGGTCGAGACCTATAACTCTAGGGTCGATCAGATCCCGGGCACTCCTCCAATCCTTAAGGGTCTAGAGTCAAAGAAATTTATTCTAAGGCCATTTCCCAAAGAAGCAACCCCGAAACCTATCCCGAAGAAGTTCAGAATGCCGAAACTCCCTAAGTATAACGGCCCCTTTGACCCTAACCAACACGTCACTGTGTATACCTATGCAGTAAAAGGTAACGACATAAAGAGCGACGAGATAGAGTCCGTACTGCTGAAAAAATTCGGAGAAACACTATCAAAGGCGGCCATAATATGGTACCACAACCTGGTTCCCGACTCCATAGATTTGTTCGCCATGTTAGCGGACTCTTTTGTAAAAGCACACGCCGGAGACATTAAAGTAGCAACAAGTAAGTCTTACATTTTCAAAATCAAGCAAAGAGAGAATGAGATGCTGCGGGAATTCGTGTCCCGATTCCAAATGCAGCGAATAGAGCTACCACCAATCACTGATGATTGCGCGGTACAGGCCTTCACCCAGTGCTTGAACGGGCTTCGAAATAGCTGAAACACAATCTGATCAAATACCCGGCCGTGACCTGGTCAGACGTCCACAACCAGTACCAATCGAAGATCAGGACAGAGGATGATCAGATGGGGGCCTCGTCGGGCTCAATATACCTAAATAGACTCATGGCAAAGGACGCAAAGCCAAGCAAAGAAAGGTATCAACCGTACCTCGAAGACAGGAGAAACGCCCCGAGGCGTAACCTGCCCCGCAACGATCGGAGAATGGATCGAGGATAGGATCCTCGAGGAATCATGATCATGAACAGGTTTGACCGAAATATTGCATTAGTCAACACACCCCATTTGTCGGAATACAACTTCAGCGTCGACATATTAGACATCGTGTTCACTATTAGCAAAATTCGGGATGCAAAGTGGCCCAGACCAGTGCAGTTTCATCCTTTGCGGAGAAATTACAACGTGACGTGTGAGTTCCATAAAACAAACGAAGAATAAGGATTGCCATCAACTACGAGAAGAAGTAGCCCGTCTACTCATTAAAGCGCACCTCCGGGAATTCCTTAGCAATCGGGCCAAAAATCATTTTCGGGACAGGGAGGCAGTCAAGAAGAACAAAGTAAACGAACTACAACACGTCATTCACATGATCATGGGAGGAGCCGATACCCCACATGAACCCACGATAAGGAAAAAAAAATATCCATCACCAGGGAGAAACTGAATCGGGCATATATACCCAAGGACGCGCTCACCTTCAGTGAAGAAGACATAGATGCCCTATCTCCACTCCACAACGACGCCCTGGTAATTTCTTTTCTTGTAAATTCTTTTCAATGGATCCTGGTAGCTCGGCCAATATTATCAGTTCAAGGGTAGTGGAACAGCTTGGGTTAACTGAACGGATCGTGCCCGCCACTCAAGTCCTCAATGGGTTCAACACAGCGAGTGAAACAATGAAAGGAGAAATCATCATACCCATTACCGTGGCCAGAACGACCCAAAACACCAAGTTCCATGTCATCGAGGGAGACATGAAGTACAACGCCTTATTCGGACGATCGTGGATACAGTGCATGAGAGCAGTACCATCCACCCTCCACCAGATGATAAAGTTCTCAACAAAAAAGGGAATCAAAACTGTCTACGGAGAGCAACACATGGCAAGGGAAATGTTCACAATACACAATGCACTCTCGACCCCCGTACCATCGCCCCACGGGCGAATCAGGTATAAATACTAGTCAGGTTTGACAAAACAAAAAGAAAAAATCTGCATCGCATGCCCGACCTCGGGCGATCAAAACAAGCCAGCTCCAGAGCACCGCCTACGTATCCTGTCCCAAGGTACCTTCGTTTATTTTATTTTTAAGAAAGAATTTAACCCTCGCGCAGGCACTCGACCGAAGATATCGAGACACTAGCACTGTCCGAAGACCTCGAGACCACCCTAAAAAAGGCGCACCCGTTGCACTTTTTTCTTTGGACCAAATTTTTTATCCCAAAAAGAAGGAGGGTTTTTATCGGTAAGGTTTTTAATGAGGCAACACCCACGAAGCTACCAGGAGAGAAACTCCACAGAATCGCTCGAAGCCATCCTTATGGACAGCTTTCAAAGTAGCTAGGAGCATTCTTTTCGAAGTCCACGAAACTCAGAGGAGAAAAGAACAAAGGTCCCTCCGAGGAAGTAATGTACCAGGCCAAAATGGTCAATATAGCCAAACCTTTCTAAGGCAAGCGCATGTATTATTATATCAGGAAATCAAAAGTATCCCCCTTCTTTCTAAAAGAAAAGAGGAAGGCCCTTAATAAAAGAAAACATGATGAAAATCAGCAAAGCAACCAAACTTGGCCTGAGGGGCGGTCGTGCCAGCACGATATCACGTATTTCGCATGAATGTATCAGAGTATATCTCCAACACTTTTCTCCCCAAAAAGAAACAAATCGCAGCACACTCCCAATAGAGGCATATCTGTCAAATACGTCACGAAACACTTGAAGACTTGAAACAATTCAGCATCCACCCCACCTCGGGGTCAGAATTCCGAGCCCATGAAGCCCTTGCAAATACAACTTCAGGTTCGAAAAAAGTTTTCTTTAAGCATTAGCAGAACTTGACAACTCAGGAAATCAACTCCAATTGCCATATACTAGAAAAACCAAAATTGTAAGACCCTAGTGGGTAGCTTCGGCAACACTAGACCTATTCTCCGTACAGTGTAAGACCTAACAGGCATGGCAAATTGTAAGACCTCAACATGCATGAAAAATCCCGAAATTTAGGCTATACGTCACATTAGTAAGAATCTCTAAAGGGCATACCCTCAGTGTAGACGCCTAAAATTGCTTCTCGGGATAAAAAATGCCCACGGCCAAACACACATGACTCAGGTCAAAAATGGCTGCTTCAACCCAAAAATGCGACTCGGGAACGCTCCACTGTTGCTAAAAATCCTCAAAATCTACTTCAGATAGAGCCGGTTAAAACAGGTTTCCCTCAACAGGCAAAAAATGAGTCCCGACCATGTCGGCTCCAAAATCACAAAACATCGATCTACGAGCTATGAACCTTCCGAGGTGCTCAAAACATAATCGACTAAGTCTTGAAATCAAGGTTCTTTTAGAACAGACAACGGTTTAGGAAAAATAATCAATAAGATATTAACGAGAGGAAACAAAGCCTAAAAAAGCCTCCAGGCCTCACACAAACAGCGTAAGTGCCATTGTTACCGGCTAAGCAAGCCTTCGGCCCTCACATCAAAAGGTTTCTACGGCCATACAATGTAAGAGCAATGTCGCCAGCCTAAAAATTGACAACTTGAGGATTAAAGTGAGCTCGAATCGTAACCCGATTCGGAGATCGGATAAAAAATAGTTAACCAAAGCAAAGCCTCCGGGCCTCATATCAAAAGGTCCTCGTGACCAAATATTATAAGTGCCATTGTCACTGGCTAAGCAAAGCCTCCGGGCCTCATATCAAAATTTCTAAACGACCAAGCAAAAGAAAGGTCACCATCATTGGCCGAGAGCTCAAATGAGATTTAAGGGTCGATTACACCTCGAGTCGCAATGCAACTCGGAGACTGGACCCAAAGAACGTAACACTCCCAAGAGCGTAACATTAATGCAATTGTTTCCAACCAGAGCCTCCGGAAATATTAAAGGGTTAATTATAGCTCGAATTGCAATGCGACTCGGAGACTGGACCCGAAAAATTGCCAAATGCCCAAGAGCAGTAAATAAAAGCCACTATCACCAGCCCGAACGGGCTCAAGGGTAAGTTAAGCTCGAGTCGGATCCCGACTCGGAGACTGAACTCGAAGGTAATTCAAAAATGCAAGCCTAAAGTCTACTCCAAGATTGAATCGATCCAATGAAAAATTTCCAGCAGAAGTACAGAAACTACAGTTTACAAGATCTCCCCCTCCTTATTATTACCTGTCAATGACAGGATGCAATCTCGGACTGCACAGTATGATGAGATCTATAGGAAAATGCACAAAGCAAAGAAGTCAAGGAATGCTTGTTTCCCCTTTATTTCCTTTTTTTTTGCAACTACGGCCCATCTGCCTCCTCTTCGTCATCAGATATCAAACTCCGCTCCCTTGGCATGTCCGTTATCCCCTGAGAGATCGAAGCATCTGGCATGAATCCCTTCAAGGGTCTCTATCCGAGATTTGCATCTCTCATATTCCATGCTTTTGCCTACACAATCAAAGGCCCTCTTCAGCTCAGCCCTAACCACAAAGCAGGCCGCTATCTTTTGCCTCGCCAGGTCAAAAACAACAAAGGTACAAAGAAACCAAACTATGAACCTTTTCTATATGTGTGTGTGTGTGTATATATATATATATATATATATATATATATATATATATTGTGCATAAAGGGCGCCCTCTCCATCTACAGGCACCCCAAGACCATGTAAAATGCAAAATAGTCAAGTCTACGCCCTGCGCCGAGAGGAGTATATCATGTCGAAATTCACCCTTTACAGCCTCAGCAAACGACAACCAAGCTCCAAAATTGCCGAGAGGAGTATATCATGTCGAAATTCACCCTTTACAGCCTGAGCAAACGACAACCAAGCTCCACAATTATCCCCCTGGCTCGAGCCAATTCTTCCTAATAAAGGAGCCCTCCTGCACCGGCTTGATCAGAATATTCCTCTGCGAAAGCCACGAAAAACCATCTTTATGGTTACCTTTCAACCACTAGGCCACCTAGTGAAAGGCTATTCCGACTTGTCCACAATAAAAAACCTCTCTGCCTGATATATCTCTAGATACTCGGAGACTGGACCCGAGGACAATTCAACCACAAAACACCAGAAGGCCCGAACTAAATGACACTATCGACAGTCAAGACAAATCTCCAGGCCGCGCACCCGCAAAATTGCTTCGGCCCAAGAGCACAAAGGGTCATCACCCTCCACCCAAGCATGTGGGAAAAAGCTGGGATGCCAGTTAAAGCTCGAGTCGTAACGTGATTTGGGGACCAATTCCAAAACCGATCTACACGACCGAGAGCAACAACAGAAAAAAGGTACAAAAGGAATAAAGCTTTAAAATTCTTCTTATATTACATGCGAAAAAACACTCTCCACCTGCATGCACGTCCTGCGCACCAGAAACAAGGTTACAAAATGATGGAACCTCTATTTTTACGCCAAAAGGCTACAGCTCATCAACATCGCCCTCTGCAACATCCACAAGGAGTCAATGAGCATCGCCGCTATCCGCCCTTGCTTGGGCCAATCCCTCTGAGAGAACGAGGCCCCTTGCTCCAGCTCCCTCGAATACCTCTCTCCGCGATTGGCAGCAAACATATTCCTCGATTCTCTTCTCTCAATCAAAGGCTTGCCTTAACTTGGATTGGGCATCAGTAGTTTCCTCGAATATCTCTCTCCGAGATCGATAGCGAACATATTCCTCGATCCTTTTCTCACGTTCAAGGGCTCGCCTCAATTCAGATTGGGCGTTAGTAGCTTGCATTATGCAAATCTCTATTTCAGGACCAGTCCTGGTTTGGCTTAATGCCGCTCCCGCCTGGGCATCAATTGTCTGACCTTGGCCTTCGAGAGCTCAGACTCAGGTCTCTCGATCATATCCGCCTGAACCGTGGTATTATCATGGGTCAAGTTGAGTTGAGCCTCGAAGGTAGGGACCTCAGCCAAGGAACTCATCTCCTCTAAAGCTCGAACCTGCACTTTAGCTCTTAGCTCCCTGCAAGTGATTTATCACTTTTAAGTTACTCCAAAAACCTCCTCTTTTTAGTACGAGTGGTATAGAAAAAAAAAGGGAAAACCAGCACTAAAGGACGAAAAGTGATAAAACATGCACTACAAGGCATCTGCTCCACTAGATAGAATTTTCGCAGATCAAGCCCGGAATTATCCGAGGCTCGGGTCCTAATTATACTACCCCGGATCTAAGGCCATTACGAGCCTATGAAAGGAAGTTTTAGGTACAAGAAGGGAAGCATGGACATGCCCCTGTAGGATATCCCCTTATCCCTCCAAAACAAGTGTCAGAGGGCTTCGGTAGAGCAACATCATCAGCCAACACCGGGAGGAACAACTCGCCCGAAGTCCGACGTACGCATTCCTCAAGCAAACAACTATTGACGATAGACTCCGGCTGCCCTCCCCCCCCAATAGATGTGGACAACCTCACGTTGTATTTGAAAGCAACAACAAATTCAATATGCAACCCAGGGGCATCAGCCCTCGGCATCCTCTCCCACACCAGAGCTATTAATTCACTCCGCGACCCCACGACAACAAAGCCCCGAAAGACTAGGCAACACCCTCGCCAACACAAGACCACCACAGAGCCTAAAAGCACAACTTGTACCTTCGAGGTAAGGACCCAGCGATATGAAAGTTGCTCAGCCCATGCCGAATACAAAGGGTCCTCCACAAGGCTGTCTCACAGTGGTCAAAAGCTCCCAGCAAAATCAAAGTGACGCCCGAGCATGGGTGACTCCCCGAAGTAAAGTCGAACACACACGCTCCAAAGGGCTATCTATGGTCCGGAAGGGACCTTTAAGTACGTAAGGGTATAATCTATTCTCAATGTCTTTCCTGAGGGACCCGAGATACCCTTGATTATCCCCACTTAATCTGAAGTACTCGACAACCTGAATATACCGGGTCAGCTTAATCTCGGTCAGAGGCTTGACTATCGGGCTCGGGGAAAGCCACACTAACTATGGGATCCAGGAAAATGCTTTTATCCAAAACAGATGCCAGCAGTTGACAGCAAGCGAAGATTTTCAAAGGCATAAAAATATATCAAAGAAAGGCAAGAATTGAAAGAAGGATCCAAGAAAAAGCATATTTATATTCATAGAAATCCTTATATATAATTGCATATTACATGATTACAAAAGTCCGCCAGATATCTTTTACAAAAAGAAAAAAGGGATAAAGATACAGGTAGTATGCATCCGATGTACGTATAGCACTTCCAAAAGCGTCCTTCCGGCCGGGCGACCTAAAAGACAATATCTTCTAAGCTCGGGCCCCACAGGTATGTCGCGCCCCTTTTTTCTCGCAAAATCGGGTTTATGAGATTTGGGAGGACAACTCGTTCCCTTTTGGGAATTGGGTTTAAAAGAATTGAAGAGTCGCCACCTAATGATTTAAGTGCATTAGGACACTAAGAAGGGTTTTGTTTGGGTAACCATAGATTGGGTAAGGGCTTGAAATTATTCCAAGGGAAAGATGTTAGGCACCCCTCAAAATTCACTAGTGTGGTTCCCGGCCAAGCTACTATTATGACTTTAAGTACAAATAACATGTAAGCAAGTAGGACTTTCAAGTAAGAGGGGATTTCACATAACGGTTGCAAATTGATGAAGTTAAAAGAAACGGAAGGAAAGCTGAATTTTGAGACAAACTGTTTGAAATTTGAAAGTAAACAATGAAATAAACAAGTAAAAGAGGGGGGGGGGGGACCTAGGTTTATAAATAATATGGATCACCCCGCATAACACCCGGTAACTACTTATACACGTGGCTTTATTGCATGGTCATCATATCCATATCTACCCTTTCCCACCTCGTTAAGGTATTAAACGCGGAATAGTCTCATTTTACTTATTGCATGCTAGTACCCACCCCAATCCAATCAGTTCCGGAGGTATTTAGGACTACAAATCCTAAAGGAAAGGTATGTTGGACTTTATAGTTTCAAAGGAAAAAATACTAAGTCGGACAAGCAAGAACACATATAACAAGTATGGGAGGCACATAAACAAATAAGGCTCAAACAGGCCTCCTTAGATTAAAGACAGATCATATAGTTTAGCATATATTGCACGTACTGATTAGGGTCTGATTAAACTTAAAAGTTAAAGCATGCTGATTTATCACATATTTTCAGATAAAAAGTAGGAAGTAGACCTGCCTGTTGGTTGTAATTATTGAAGATTGGTGCAGTTTAACTTTCACCCTGAGTCTTGCCTATGTGTTAGACGAGAATCTATAGGCATTATATCTACCGATTTCAGAAACAAAGAGGTAAGCTAACTACAGATTGATTTAGGAAAAAAGGTTGCCAACTTTAACAGAAGAAGTACAAGTTCTGCAATTGATAGTGCATTACTACTGACAGTTTAAACTTACAAACGAGTGAGGCGATTCAGATTTGAATTAGAGCCCCTATAGGCATGCTTTCTATGTGTTTGTTGACTTTAAACACTGTTATAGACATAGAGAACTGCAACAATCCTACAACATGGTATCTAGGTGTTGCATTGTTTTATTACGAGCACGTCATCTGATTACATTGGTTATTAAGGCCGATAAACATGTTTGCCTTATGAGAGATAAGAATGCAAGAATAAGAAAGGACATATAGGCATATTATCTACTTGCGTGTGCATCCTACAAACATGGTATCTATATATGAGAGCAGAAATTCCTGTAGGCATGTTATCTAAATGAGAATGCAGAAGTTCTTATAAATATGGTAGCTAATGAGATGCAGAAGTCTTATAGACATGTCAGCTAAAAGGAATGCGGAAATATTATAGGAATGGTGACTATATAAGAATACATGAGTCTCATAAGCATGGTAACTATATGAAAATAGCATGTCTTGTAGGCATGGTAATTGCATAAAATGCATAAGTCTTATAGGCATGGTAACTCTATGGAAAATGCAAAAATTAAAGATTCTTATAGGAAAGTTATCTACCCATATACATGCATTGTTACCCATCCCTTTTCACTAATCATCCCCAATAGTATATTACAAGTTATTACAGCCTAAAATAAATGTAAGAAAGGAAAAAACACACCAGAAATTAAAAGTACAACCAAGGGGAGCCTAATTCAGGCTCCTTGTCTGAAATATGAAGTAAACCAACTCCAAAGATAAATGATCCAAAGCCTTTCTCTCATTTGGATGTGTCAGAGTTCCCTAAGAGCCTCATGTGGACTCTGGGCTGTGCTCCCACCCAAATGCATAACCCAATTAAGACATTGTGCAGTGTGGAAGGGCCAGCCCTCAAGTGTCCAAGTTCAGAGAGAACTCAAGATCACAAGGCAAGGCTCACAAGAGAGGGGCAGAACTTAGAAGCTAAGAAAGAGTGTAAGTGTTGAAGTGAAATTCTAAAAAGCAAAAGGGAAAAGGGAATAATATAAAATTAGAACACATAAAGTGGAGTGGGGAATTTGCAAGAACACAAGAAGAGCAGGCTAATGGGCATACCTAGCAATGGGATGTGCTGGCATACCCTCCAGCCTATTTTAGAGGTTAAGACCTTATTGATTCAAAACCCAGTACATGGACAACAACTGTTGATGCCATGCCCTAAGTCACCACCCACAAACACATAAGGGTAAAGGGATAGGGAGCAAAGATTCATAGTAGAAATAGGCAGTGGAACATAAGCATACTAAATTAAATATTGAACTCTACATAGATAGTAAAGTAGACATAGATATAAAGACTGTAAGTAAACACATTGGGGGTGATGCTGAAACTAAAATTAGGACATACTAGTTTCAAGAAAACAAGTAGAAAAGGCAGTAGTCTTGTAAAAGCCAAAGTGCAAATAGGAAGACAAAATACTTTAAGTGTGAGAGATTATGAAATTGTGAAGTCTGAAGTGTGTTAATCCGTGTGTTTTGAAAAAAAAATAAAGGGTCATATATTTATAGTGTAGAAGGCAGACAGAAATAAGGTAAGAAAATATTTAAAGAACTGATTGTCAATCAATTACACAAAGCTCCCTTTAATTAAGGGATTCAGGTTCAAACAGGCATAAGCCAATTAAGGAAATAAATTAATGAACTCTTTGTGTAAAGCATGCGATTGAGGGAAAATACATAAAGGTTATTTAAGGAAAAGTTTGTTGAAATACATGGTTTGAGCAAATAAGGTAAGGGAATCAATTAACAGCCAGTAAATCAGAGGTCAAAGATTTGTTATGAATGAACCAAGTCAGAAAGGTGAAAAAGGTTTCAACTTAAGGAAATTAGCAAACAATCGATTAGACCTATTTGAAAGGAATTCCAAATCAATCGCAAGTTTGAAAATCCTTTTAAAGGGGGACTCACCACATATAAAAAGCATACAAACACGTTATGCATGAAAGAAACTTGTCATAAAATCAGTAGAAATCCCAGTATAGGAGAGTTCAGCAAAAAATTCAGAATTGTATGAAAACAAAGATGTTCAAACTTAGTTAAGAGACTCAAAGTTAGCCTAAAAGAATTAGGGAGTATTTTGAAGAAACCCTAAAGCAAGGATGAGATAGCAGGCAATAGAATAGAAATCACGTTCAGAATTTTTCGAAAAGAGCATGTTTCTTCCACGACATAACTCATGAGAAAATGTGACAGCAAAATAACATGCAAGCAATAGCAGGATTTAGAGGACAGAATCAAAAATACTGAGGAGAACAGTTAAAGGAAACGTGCTTAAGAGGCTCTTTCTAGAAGAACTCAAACAAGGTTCAGTAGAAGACAAACAAAGAAACTTTAAGAGCTTAGTAGAAAAATGCAGTAGAAGAACACAAGAACACCAGAAAAGTATAACAAAAGAACATATAGGAAAATGGAGTAAAATAAACATATGAGAACATGCTATAGAAAATACAGTAGAAGAGTAGAATATAGAAAGTACAGTAGAGGAACACACGCGGTAGAAGGAAAACATAAGAATACAGTAGTAAAGCACACGAGACCATAATATAGGAAATAATAGTAAGAGAAGCATATAAGAACATGATACAAGAACACATTAGAGACAAATACATATAAATGACAAAGAAAAAATCATAAAAAAAGAAAAAATCATAAAAACGTTTAAACGTTTTTCAGAAAACCCTAGATCGGAAAAGAAAGATTTTTGAAAGTGGTTTTGACAGGAAAGTCAGGAGAATTGTTTAAAAACTTCAAGTAAAGCACATATACACAATGGATTTAAGAAGATCGGAGAAGAAAACCTCGAAGGGTAAGGATTTCAGAAGAACCCTAAAATGAGAAAAGCTTTGAAAAGGTCACCGATCAGAGTTGAAGAAGCCAAAACCAGGCTCGAACAACCTTGATACGCCGGAGATGACCTTGAGACCTCAAATTGGCAAAGGTTTGAGTGAAAACCTTCGAGGTCTAGCCTCGAATCTTCAATTATCAAGCATATAAGAGCAATAGGAGGTGAGTATAGGGGCCTCACAACCTAGGAAGCCATTGATTCCGGTGTGTTTCCCGGTGGAAGACGGTGTGAGACGATTAGGGTTCCAGGAATGTTCGAGAGAGTTTGAGAGAAAGGGGTGTTTGGAGGCGGCTGATTGAGTGAAAATGTTTTTAGGGTTGGGGTGTTTGGAAAATTAAAAAGGAATGGTGGGATCATGGCCGTTGATCATTTTGATCAATGGCCTGGATTTATTAGGGAGACGGGCAGGTTTTTTGATTGGGTCATAGGCGGGTAAATTTAGGATTTGGGTCTAGTCTGTTTAAAATTGAAACTGGGGTTTAATGAGGCGTCAATTTGGGCTAAAATTGAAATGAAATAGGGTCAGATTTTAAATTGCCACTTTTTCCCTTATTATTTTATAAAAATAGAAAATGATTTCTGAAAATAAATTAAAGGTGCTAAATTAATTAATAGTATATAAATATTAGATTAAAATACTGGAATCAAATTTGTAATTATAAACGCCATTAATTCTTAAAATTGGCTAATATTGCAATCAAGTGTAATTTAGCCTTAAAAATACCAAATAAATTTATAAAAATGTGCAAAAATTACCAGAGCTATATTTTGGTATAAATATGAGAATACAATAACTGAATCAATGAAATGGTAATTTTTGAAATAATTATTGGTTTTGTACCGTTAAAATAGGGCAATAAATTGGTTTGAAAAATCTTTTAAAAATTGAAAAAAATAATAAAACACTTGGACATGCTTATATATGCACATATATACTATTTTGAAAGTATTTTTCATATAAAAAATATACAGAGAAAAATTGGGTATCAACAATGGATCTCCTCCCTGCCTTCCCGTAATGGCATCTTAAAAAAGAAGCCGGGAGAAGAGCAAAATAATGAGGGGGATACCAGAAGAAGGTGAGAAGTGGCTGGACGAAAAATTTGGCTAGCACGGACTCCGCTAGCATGCTTACCCTAAAGCCACTTCTCGAGATGTCACCTCGGCCTAGGAGGCAACGACCGAGTTGAGACGATTACCATGCCCCCCAGAATCCAAAGGGAGCGTATGTGCGAGGCCGAGGAAGGAGGTTGAGTAGCGGTGTATAAAGAAGCAGTGGATAATCCAAATCTTTTTCCAGGATAGAGAACGTCGACCTCCTATGTCGCAATACCAAGTCAACAACAACAAGACCAGCAGCATCGCAGTAGGGCAAGCCCATCCCGCCAGAAAACGATCAAGGGCTGGCCTACGCCGCGCCGGACACAGGATCTTAAGGCCGTAAGCCTCAAATATTACAGAGCAACGAAGGCTGGAAAAATGGCAGGGAGGGCAAGAAAAGCGTATAGCGAAGGGAATTTGAATAAAAAACTGATCACAGAGAAGCCCCACATATATATAGGGGGAAAGCAAAGTAACTAACTGTCACGCCCCAAAATCGAGGGGCGCGACCGGCGCCCGACCGGGTAACCCCATTTAAGCGGACCTGGGTTCCTTCCCTATCCCATGTGTTACCCCGTAATTTCATTGCTCAATAATCAGAGGAATTAGCTTTTTTTTATAATTAACAAATCATTTTACAAACATACATGGTTACTTAAGAGGTTTACAACTTACAACGCCCAACATAAAAAATACATATTTACATAAGTTTGTAACCCACGTTCACTATCTATGGAGCCTCTAAGGATAAAAAAAGACGATATAATACTTGCCGGTAACAGGGCTTCGACTATACCTTACACCAAAAACTAGAACAAGACTCTGAAATAAAAGTGGCATGAACCATGCAGGGCCCCGAGAGGAAAGGGGCTTACCAATGCAGCAGACAGAAGGTGAAGGAGAGCTACAACCAGTGAACTGGAGTACATGCTACGGATCCACCTACAACCATAATACGAATGTAGCGCCCCAGCAAAAGGGACGTCAGTACATTTGAATTGTACTTGTATGTATGAACAAACTTTGCCCTAAGTAAACTCAAATCATACACAAGTAGCAAGTAGTAATGGAATCAACAATCAAACAGCCATGAAAGGAAACAATCAAGCTCAATAAGACTCCATTTCCCCTTCAACATTTTCACATTAACTATTTCACAACTTTTTCATATTTTCATTACAATAGAGATTTCGATCACTTTCCACCCATATTACCTCGGCCACCCTAATTACCTCAGCCACCCTTAACACCACAACCCACACCTTATTACTTCATGCTGCGGCATGCAACCCAATCCCACCGAAACAATCACAATTCACTAACAACACAACAACAACAACAATTCACAAAGAACAACAATCAACAATTCACAAGGACAACAACAACCATTCGCAAAGAATTTCCTTAACCATCAATACCTCTTCCATCATATTCTACTGTTCACATGCAATTTAAGTCATCACAATAATTGCCCACAACAAGCCAAGCATGTTATTACTTCAGTTGTTTTGATTGCGTCAATTACAATTTCTTTCCATCATTTGTTTCTCGACTCTTACCACATAACACATTTACATCCACACATTAGGTTTATTGCCAATTACTTACACCATTATATCGGGAGACTTAACCACGAACACTCAAATCATGCCAATCACAAGAATTTCACAAATAATCCACGTAGATATCACATACCAAATATTCGTACACCAAACAAGGTGATTCTACAAAGGTCAAAGTTAGCCAAACATACCTGGGGTCGAATTCCCTTTTAACCTTTACTTTTAATTCACCAAATAGTCTAGAAACGTCAATCTAGTGTACAAGTTAACACATATGACTTAGAATTGAAGCTCACAATTTTTACTCAAACTTATTTAGAATCACCAACAGGAGTCGATACAGAGAACAACTCATGAAGCTATTTGGGTTCTATCCTAAAACTTGAGGCAATGAATGGGGTGACATATGATAAAGAGGACCCCAGATCAATAAGAGCATAATAATCAATAGCCTGAACGGACAAGATACCTGTAACAACATCTAGAGAAGCCTCCGTCCTCTGGTGACCACTCAAAGCATAAAACCGGCTGCGTCCACCTCTACCATGAGCTCTACCCCTAACTGCACCATGCCGTGCTAGGGCTGGAGGACACATAGATGATGTGGCGGCTGAAGATACGGATGACTGAGCAAATCCCCCACCCATGCCCTAACTAGGCGCACGACAGTCCTACTGGATATGACCTCTCACTCCGCATCTAAAACACACCGGGATATCCAAATAACACGTCTCTGTATGGAATCTCCCACACTTAGGGCATGGAGCCCTCCCCTGCTGTTGTGATCTCCCTCCCAAACGACCGGACTGCTGGGGTCTCCTACTGTCTAAACCTGGTCTCATGTGGCTACTCCGCTGATAACTGTGTACATATGGTGGTGCGCTCGCTAAGAACTGAGCATATGACTGGGATGATCCTGATAGCCCTCTCCCCTGAACCGGCCTCACTAAATGACCCGCTGATCGATCCCTGCTGCTACTCTCCCTTTCGGCCTGTATCCTTAAATTTTGAGCCTCCTTAGCCTGAGCGAATCCTACGATCTTCTCATAATTCATATCCAAGTGTAAGGCCACTGTAGCAGCCTCATTCACCACCAAGGGACTAAGGCCCTGAACGAATCGTCGAACTCGAGCATCCATAGTCGACACTAACTGAGGAGCATACTTGGACAATCTCACAAACTCCATGTGGTACTCCAAAACACTCATACTTCCCTGCATGAGGACCTCAAACTCAGTGGCACGATCTGTCATCGTCTCGGCTGGCACGAAATGGTCCATAAATTCATCGACGAACTCATCCCTATTAGAACACACGCAGCAGAAGCAAGCAAACATATGGATATCAATTACATGTAAACTAGACAATGTGATAATAATGAGATCAGGAATACTAACCTCTTGAAATAGTTGCACAAATCTTCCAAACAATGAGGATCCAGGGTTGCAGTCTTCTGCTATATGCATAGTAAAACCTTGGACACTTTTGCTTTTGGGTGGGCAATAACAATACAACTCTAGGTCAGGTAAATGGGTGAAACCTGTCTCCCTTTTATAGACTCGAAATTAAGCCCTAAAAAGGAGCCCAAAATCATGTAGGATTCTACAAGTAGAATCCTACTCTAACTCAAAAAGGTAACTTTTCTCCCAAGCTACTTTTTGCCCTAGTTTGTCTAGGTTTTACTAGGTATAGCAGGGACCACATAAATAATAAGAGGCTATTAATTATAGTATTAATTCTAAATTAGCATGAATTAATTCTTACAATAATTAATTGCAATTTTTCCACTAAAAAACTACAATCGAACTCCTCAATATGAATTTCAAAATTCATAAACACTTATTTTAACTCCCCATGTTATGATTTCAAATACCAGTTAATTAAATTGAATCACTAAAAATTTAATTCAATTAACTAATTAAATCCTTTATAATCCCGCTTAAACCATCTCATGTGACAGATACAAAACCCACCAGCCAGGTTTCCACATGAAAACTTATAAGCTTATATAAAGGGGTATCATCAAACCCAAAACCAAGTCATGGATTCTATCAACTAATTATTACTTAGAAATATTATTTGTTATTGTCCAATTTATTAGGCATATACTAACTCTAAATAGAGTCGTACGTTTTGATAAATCAAAACAATAAACAAATTACATTGATCATAACAATTATATCAAGATTAGGAGTATAAGCTCATTTGATGAATTAGAGAAATTTTTTTATATGTATTCAATACAAAAACACCTTTTCTCTACTTGGTCCATTCAATATACACTGAGTATACTAGCATAAGAAGTTGGAGTAAACCTACTCCCATAATCAAGACAAATTATACAACAATCTTGTTCTACAATCATCAAGATATTTTGTCCGATAATATGTTCGATTGTGAACATGATTTATTAATTATGAGAACCAACAATTTAATCTTCTGTGCATGAGCTAAGACTCCATACACTAAATTGTCTATTACATAACCAAAACGATACACATGTTACAAATGATCTATTTAAAACAGTGCTTTATTGAATTGAATAAATTAAACAAACAATTGTTTCATAAAGAACAAAATATAATATTATGTATAAACTGCATGGTTAATAGTATATCCCAACAATCCCATCTAGTCGGAGGTCTTCCCTCCCCACGGGAATCCTCCCACATATCGAACCACGAATACGCTGCTCCCCTCAACCTGTATGAAGCAAACTCAACTCCCTCTGTCTCTGAGGCCTTCATCACTTGAAGGGTCTTATATATTTCATCAAGAAAATTATATAGATCGTCCTTTGTGTCTGTGCCTGAGAACTCTGGAGGGGCTAACCACAGAAACTAGTTGACTCTGGAACTCGCGGAATCCCCCTATCCGCTGGAGGATGCATGGGCATCATGAGATCTTTGGGCCTGAGCGTCTATTAACTGGGTCAACATACGGATGGCTCCCGTAAGGTCCCCATCAGAAACCCCTGGACCGGAAGCTGGAACTACATCAGAATCACAAGTATCGGCGGGAGGGATGGTAGCACCCTCCGCTGCAGCTGGAACTGGAATACTTTGATCTGGAATGGATGGGTCGGGTAGATTCAAGACCGGGGAGTCACTCTCACCCACAGCATAAGGTACATGATTCATAGCCTCACTTGAGGTGGCATTGGCCCCAAGGCCGAGTCTAGCTCTCTTCTTAGGTGCCATAGCAAAAAATTTTGGAACAAAGCACGAGTTAGACATAAGAACTTTAACTTCTCACTTCACCACATGATATAGAATAACAAAGAAGTTGGTAATTTCCTAAATGTCCATGCCGCCCCTCGCTTGTAGATGTGGTCGACAACACACCAATAAGTAGGGCTCTACTAGACACTACTCCGAGACATCCTAGGACTCTTTTAAAACCTGGCTCTGATAACAAGTTTGTCATGCCCCAAAACCGAGGGGCGCGACCGGTGCCCGACCGGGTAGCCCCAGGCAAGCGGACCTGGGTTCCTTTCCTATCCCACGTGTTACCCCGTAATTTCATTGCTCGTTAATAAAAGGAATTAGTTTTTTTATAATTAACATACCATTTTACAAACATACATGGTTACCTAAGAGGTTTGCAACTTACATCGCCCAAAATACAAAATACATATTTACAAAAGTTTGCAGCCCTCACTCACTGCCTACGGAGCCTCTAATGATAATACTTGCCGGTAATAAGGCTCCGGCTATACCTTACACCACAAACCAGAATAAGACTCTGAAATAAAAAGTGGCATGAACCACGTAGGGCCCCGAGAGGAAAGGGGCTCACCAATACAGTTGACGAAAGGTGAAGGGGAGCTACAACCGGTGGACTGGAGAACCTGCTACAGGTCCACCTACAATCGTAACACGAATGTAGCGCCCCCGGCAAAAGGGACGTCAATACATTTGAATTGTACTAGTATGTATGAACAAACATTGCCCTAAGTAAACTCAAATCATACACAATTATCAAGTATTAATGGAATCAACAATCAAATACACATGAAAGGAATCAATCAAGCTCAACAAGGTTACAAACTTTCCATTTCCCCTTCAACATGTTCACATCAATGATTTCACAACTTTTTTATATTTTCATTTTAATAGTGATTTCGATCACTTTCCACCCTTATTACCTCGGTCACCCTTATCACCACAACCCACACCTTATTACTTCGTGTTGTGGCGCGCAACTCGATCCCACCAAAACAATCACAATTCACAAACAACACAACAACAACAACAATTCACAAAGAACAACAATCAACAATTCTCAAGGACAGCAACAACCATTCGCAAAGAATTTCCGTAACCATCAATACCTCTTCCATCATATTCAACAGTTCATATGCAATTTAAGTCACCACAATAATTGCCCACAACAAGCCAAGCATGTTATTACCTCAGTTGTTTCAATTGCATCAATTACAATTTCTTTCCATCATTTACTTCTTGACTTTTACCACATAACACATTTACATCCACACATTCGGTTTTTGCCAATTACTTACACCATTATATCGGGAGACTTAACCACGAACACTCAAATTATGCCAATCACAATAATTTCACAAATAATCTATGTAGATATCACATACAAAATATTCGTACACCAAACAAGGTGATTCTACAAAGGTCAAAGTTAGCCATACATACCTGAAGTCGAATTCCCTTTTAAACTTATCTTTCAATTCAACAAATAGTCTAGCAACGTCAATCTAGTGCACAAGTTAACACATATGACTTAGAATTGAAGCTCACAATTTTTACTCAAACTTATTTAGGTTATATAGAACATGGAATATCATAATTCAAATCAAATACGCAACTTAACAGTCGTACGGGATGGACCAAGTCACAATCCCCAACAATGTACCATTCCACGCTTGTCGTCTAGCATGTTCGTCACCTCAAAGTAACACAACAATGTAAAATTCAGGATTTTAAACCCTTGAGATGGTATTTACAATCATTACTTACCTTGATCTGGTCCAAACTCTAGCTCGCGATGCCTTAGCCTGCACGAATCTACCTCCGGATGCTCCAAATCTATCCACAATCAATAGGTAATCATTAAAATATGCAAAGGGAATAAAGTCCACTTGAAAATATCCAATTTACATCAAAATCCTGAAATTTGCTCAAACCTGGTCCCCGGGCCCACGTCTCAAAATCCGATAAAATTAATATCAATGGAATTCTCATCCTGACACGATTTCATACATATCAAAAGTTCTCAAATCCGACCTCAAATGGTCCTTCAAATCCTAATTCAAAAGTCCAATTTCTCAAGCCCTGATTCAAGGAATGGACTTTGCAACATGTGCCTCAAGATCAGAACAGCGAAGCTGATGCCCTCACAAACCTAGGGTCATCGGTCAAAGATAGTGAACTCAATTTGAGGGCTATCATGCAACTTATGAGGTTAGTTGTAGAGGAAGCCACGTCGAGGTAAACTCTACAATTTTGACATGGGATTGGATAAACAAATATATAGAGTATTTGAAGAATGAAAAGCTTCCCACGGACTAAATAGAATCGAGAGCCCTATGCACAAAGGCATCACGATTCACCTTGTTCGAAGATGGGACCTTGTTCAGAAGGACGTTCGATGGTCCATTAGCAATATGATTGGTACCAGGATACCGAATATGTTCTAAGGGAAGTTCACGAGGGCACTTGGAATCCCGAAGCAGAATCATTGGTCCACAAAGTAACCAGAGTCGAGTAACTGAATCGACGTGGAGAAAGATGTGAAAGAGTTCATTCGAAAATGTCACAAGTGCCAAAGAACCGATGATTCATCAACTCGGGGAGCTACTCCATTCAGTCTTGTCCCCATGGCTATTCATGAAGTGGAGAATGGACATTGTTGGCCCTCTTCCATGGGCCCCAGGTAAAGCTCAATTTATTTTATTTATGACTGATTATTTCTCTAAATGGGTTGAAGCACAGGCTTTGGAGAAAGTAAGGGAAAAGGAAGTCATCAACTTCATTTGGGATCATATCATATGTCGATTCAGGATGCCCTCCGAAATTGTATGCGATTATGGAAATAAGTTCATCGGTAGCAAAGTGTCTAAATTTCTCGAGGATAACTAAATCAAAAGAATTCTATCAGTACCTTATCATCCTAGCAAAAATGGATAGGCCGAATCGACCAACAAAACCATCATCCAGAACCTTAAGAAGAGGCTAACCGATGCAAAGGGGAAGTGGAAGGAATTCTATCCGAGGTTCTTTGGGCATACCGTACAATGTCTAAGTATAGTACCCGGGCCACCCCATTCTTAATAGTTTATGGCGCCGAAGAACCTCTGATACTAGTCGAGGTTAGAGAAGCAAGCATCGGGTTTTGATATGCAACAGAAGAGTCAAATAACAATATTAGATGAAAGATGTGAAGCTACCCTCGTCTGATTGGCCGCCCAAAAACAACAGACCGAGAGATAATACAATCGAAGAGCCAATATTCGTTATTTCCTTAGCACCGAGGATTCGGTGCTAAGGAAAGCCACCCTCAACACCCAAAATCCAAATGTAGCAAAATTGGGACAGAACTGGGAAGGATCATACCAGATTCTCAAAGTCACCAAAAAATGATCTTAAAACCTCGGAACGATGAATGGGGAACAACTACGTATAAATTGGAATGTATCTCACTTAAAATGATATTACTGCTACGGTACAACCCTTTTCTATTTTCTTTTGTTTTAAGCTCACATTTGCAGGTGGCCAACAGGAAACAACGATGAATTGATCGGCATGAAGTCTTCAGTTCTGAAAGCACGCGTTGCACTCTTTTTTTCTTAGGTAGGTTATGTCCCAAAGGGGTTTTCCCGCGAGGTTTTTAATAAGGTAACAATGGATCTTGCTAACTTAGAATGAAGGACAATTACGAATCTGTGTCAAATCTGTGTATACAGTATCCAAGATTTCTCTAAAATCAACCTCAAATACTGGGGGGATTACCCTCGGATGAAAAATTGTTCTAGCAAAGAGATTAATTCGAAATGGAAGGGTCTCGATAGGTAGGATTTAATATAAGTGCCAAACGGTCAAATTTAACCATGCCCACATAGATTGCTCGAGCTTTGACATAAAACATGTACGCATGTATGACTATTTTTGACAAGAATAAAGAGAAGTTCTTTCCTTGCAAACATCTCATGCCTTAGAAAAATTTCCACTTTACCATCCCGCACTTCCGATCTTTTATGAAAATGGGCTCAAAAGGGCTGCTTATAATCAAAGTTCGGATGGTCACTCCCTCACTTGATGACTATCGTTTAGAAACCAAGTTCGAAATAGATCAAGCGATCAAAATATTGGGGATGTAAGACCTATCAAGAAACCCCTATATTTTAAAGCCCACGTCTATACCCACTCGCGGACTGCTATGTTAAGCAAGCTCACTGGCTTACCCCAAACTAAAAGGATACAACTAGTTTAATGCAGTTCAAAGACGTCCAAAATCCATAACAAAAATAGGGCTTTGAAAAAGAAAAAATTCTTTCACCATCGGTTTTAATGGCTACCCTCGGCAGAATCATAAACTTAAGATATTTTCAAGAGAAAACTTCGGTAACTTCAAACCCCGATAACGCCTTAACCCAAAAAGGCGATAAAGGTAGGTTTTTGTTCGAACCCTCAAATGCAAACTTATTATTTCATGCTAAGACATTCCAAATACAAAAGTGACACCGGCCAAAATGGCCTCGAAAAAGATACAAAAGAAAGCAAAAATACAAAGGCCTTAGGGCTACTTATACTTCGAGTTCGAGAGATCATTCTCACTCAACTAGAAAAGCCTAAGGGCTACTTTAAATCGAATTCGAGCAAATCCTCGCTCAGAGACTATCTATCAAACCCGAGCAAATCGATTCAAGATCGAATTATTACCCCGAATCTGAGAATACGTGTTAAGCCTAAGAACTACCTTAATTAGTGTTCGAACATTCGCCTAGACATTACCGATCAGAATCGATCGAGGGCAATACTTACTATTGGTCCTTACCATCTGAACCTTGGACCTTCGAATACAACATCATAATGTGCTAAGGCATTCTGAACTTTGTATAAATCAAAAAGACAAAAGATTCAGAAGACATGGAAGGGAAAATTGTTTTAGATATTCATCAAAAACATTTTACAAGGACAACACAACCCAATGGAAATTCTTTACAAAGAGCCGAAGCGGCCTCAACGGAAATTCAAAAACTATTTAAAATCCTAAGTGGCATGGTCATCTCCAGGAGAGGCATCTCCACCCTTGGGGTCTTCCCCGCTTTCGAATTCACTCAAACTTTCAAATTTTTCATCATCGTCGGGGTAAGCGAATTTCCTAGCTTCAGCTTCGAGCTCCTTAGCTTTCTCGATCTCAGTTGTAAGGTCAAAGCCCAGAGCATGGATTTCCTCAATGGTCTCCCTTCGATATAGCAATTTGGCAAGCTCGATGACCCCCTCTTCTCGAACATGAGCGGCCTCGACAACCTCCTTTGCTTGAATCTGAGGGGCTTCAGCATTGGCCCAGTAAATAACCACCACTGCATCAGCATCAGCCTTGGTTGCCTTAAATTCTTATTTGACCGCTTCAAGCTCTGTGACCAGGTTCTCCCGAACAGAAACTGTTGAACCCAACTGGGACTGTAGCTCCTCGATTTTCTTGGCCTGCACAAAGATTTCCTCTTTTATGCCTCGGAGCTAGTTTTTAGGCGAGGACAGTTGGGCCCGAGCAATATCCTTTTCTAAGGCTAGGCGATCCATTTTCTTCTTCCATCCTTCGACCTCAGTTTTAGTGCATCTTGTTCTTCACAGAGTTGCCTGATCACGTCAAGCTTTCGTTGGACCTGAGGTTCGAACCATTAACTACCATGCCTAAATCGCTGTCACTAACTTCAAAGCTTTTTCTTACCTGCTTGACTAGTTCGGCGTGTTCTTTCTAAGTAGTTTTGAGCTCAGCACGGAGGCCTTTAGCTTCCCCTTTTCTTTGCTCATTGAAAAGTTTGATGGCATCTTTTTCCTCAGTAAGCACTCGGATCTCGGTCTTATACCGGATCAGCTCCCCTCGGGATCGGAGGAAACCCTAATGATGAAGTACCAAAGCCAATAAACATATAAAAATAGTTATACAAAGGAAGAAAAATCTAAATATGAAAATTGAAATCGACAAGCAAATATGGGATTAACCGATTTAGAGCCTACTGGGCTTCATTGAAAAGACAGGGTGTTTCCACCTCATCCATCTTGGCTTGGTCTTCTTTGATGTCCAAGCATCGGAGATAGCTAGCCATCCCTACCTAGAAAGAACCCGAGCATAGTCCAGGACCAAGATGATAATTGATCGCTTACGCCCGGGATCGATACTGGGGGATGGGAACTAATCGGTTAGTTGAAAGCCTGAGAAAGCCTCATTCGATCTCTTCCTCCGTACCTCCAAGTCACCCAGACTAGTGACATCTTCCACTCGAATAAAGTAGCCATAGAAAAGATCTTCTGCACCATGGACCCCTTCATCGTGGCAAGTCTATGTCGCCTGAGCATCCTTGATCATCGAATTAGTGAACGAATGCAAGCAAGGGGAATCTCCAATCTCTATCGACCCAAGTAAATCTTTTGGGGTGCCGCCTTTATTTGGGGGGCCTCAAACATTATTTCTACACCAGCATCGACCGCCCCTTCGATAGCCTTCTCAGCTCGAGGTGAGGCATTGTTTGCTCTTTCTGGTTCGGGGACTCTGACCGAAGCTTCCCCTTCAATCTCATCAAGCCAGAGTAGAGCAGTTTTAGCTCCGATAACTTAGTAGTTCCTCGAATCAAGGTGCCAGATCACACATGGACCACTAGCCTAGAGTCTTCTTTTTCGTTTTCTCCTTCAGACTCATCCCTTAGCCGTAGAACTGACTCCAAAGTTAGAGGGATGATGTTCCCCTTAGTTTTACGGGCTTGCCTATTTTTGGGCTTCTTTTCATCTGATTTCGTGGAACTCAGAGCCCCTCTCCTTTTTCTCTCTTTGTTCTGCTTTGGAACAAATGGTTGGGAAGGATTTCTTCATCAACACATGGGGGCCTCATTGCCACATCCTTCCCAAGACCTACAAAATAAAGATAAGTTAGATCGAAAGGAATTCAAACAATTTTCAAATTGTTGGACTCATAAAGGAGAATTTACCATGGTTACGGGCCTCCCATCGATCCTTCGACAAATCACGCCAGGCGTGCTCAAAATGCATGTTCTGCAACACTAAGCCCTTGACCCAGTCATCGAGTTGAGGAACCGCACCCAGCATCCAGGCAATAGTTTCATCAAAAAACACCTATAAGAAAGGAGGCAAAACAAAGACAAAAAAAATTGAGGACGAAGTTATACTTCAGCAACAACAACAAACTCAGTTTGATCCCAACAGGTGGGGTTTGGGGACGAGTTATACTTATGATTCATATTCCATTTCTCAGGAAATGGCATGCTCTCGGCCGGGATCAAGTCTGAGGTCTTCACTCGAACAAATCAACCCATCCAGCCCGGGTATTTATCCTCATTTATACTTGAGAAAGGCGCCCTGGTGGCCCATCGAGTAAGATTTATTAGTCCCCATAGAGTAAGTTTTATTAGTCCCAATCGATAGAGTCGGGGGATGTACAGGCGTATGAGGTGGTCGAGGGTGAAGGGACACCGGTTGATTCTGCTCATGAAGAAGCGAAGCAATACCACTATCCTCTAGAAAGAGGGGTAAATCTGATCGAGGGTCACCTCGTACTTCTTGAAAAAGTCTGTAATAACTGGATCCAAAGGACCTAATGTGATGGGGTAAGTAAAAAAATTTAAGAACCCTTCCACATAGGTGGTGATTAATTCTTTGGGAGTAGGCACCACAATATGTTTTTTATCCCAATTTTAGTATTTCTTAACTTGGGAGAGGAGGTTATCGGTGATCAAGCATATATATCTCGATACTGGCTCACATCAGCCCGGAACCGAGAAAGTCTTTTCAACCTTGAAGTCGGAATCGATCACGTACCCTTCGGGAAAGAATTCTTCATGGCGTGGCTCAGCCGTTGGTTCCTCAGCAGTTTTTGAAGTTTTAGTCATTTAATTTTTATGGACGAAGAAGAATAGAAATTGAAAAGGAGTACTTGGTATTCTATGATAGATCAAGCGAAGAAACACCAAGATCAGAAAGAGCAATGCTCTAAGAAAAGCAAAGGATTAGAAGATAAGAGTGAAGAAGATTTGAAAACAAAGTTTGGGCGAAGGAAGAAAGATGTATTTATAGGTTGAAGATGACAGTTCAGAACCGGTAGTGGCCGACAACAACTGGCAGGCATTTAATACCTCGATACCCAAGCCGACGGGACATTTTAGTGTCCACTTGTCGCAGACGTCATGGTCGGGCCCGTCGCTTAAGTCATGACCTGTCAAGATAAGATTATAAAAGTTCATATTGTTTCTTGTCATTTTCTATCCGAGAATCTAGGGGACTATCTGTATACGGTCAAAATTGGGCTTATCCTAAAATGAGGAAGGCCAAGGTTCGACCCCATGTTATATCGTACCACGGTATGGAGTTAGGATGCCAAGCTCGAGACCCAGAGACCGATCAAGATAGAGGTCGGCCAAGATTGAAATCGGGCAGGATAGAGATCAAGCAAGATCAAGGGAAGTTTACCAAGCCAAGGAACGGAAAGCCAAAATATGCGTGATCGGGCGAGGATTACGGTTGAAATCTTGATACATATCAAGAAAAGGCCAATTAATTAGCTAATCATAGAATTTCTTACTATATTTAGAAGTAGGACTCCCCTACTATATGAAGTGGGTATGATCATTTGTAAAAGACATAAAAAAAACGTAATACAATGCAATACACCACATTTCACTTAAGCTTTCGAGGCTCTGTTGCTCTATTCATATTTTTCAGTAGCATATTCGATTGGTTCGAGGGCGACCTAGTGTGACGACCCAAAGGGTCATCACCGTATTTCTCCCTTTTTCCGTACTTTTGAGGCCTTGAAAACCTCATTTTTAGTTTCCTCGATTTGCATGCGCAGTCCGGGCACTAAGCTGGAAAATTTTTATGTTAAAATATATGAATTCTGTGAAAAATTTGAAGAATTATGATATTAATATTGATATAGTTGACCCTGGTCAACATTTTGGGTAAACGGATCCGGACCCGTGATGTGATGGTCCCGGGAGGTCCGTAGAAAAATATGGGACTCGGGCATGTGCTTGGAGTCGAAATCCGAGGTCTAGAACCCCGGTAAAAGAATTTTTCTGTTAAATTATTTTCTGAAATTATTAAGGAAAAATAGAAATGAAAATGAGCAAGAAAATATAGGTATCGGTCTCGTATTTTGGTTCTGATGCCCGGTACAGGTCTTAAATATGCATTAAGCGCTTCCTGTAAAATTTGGTCAAAATCGAACGTCATTTGACGTGTTTCGGACCTAGATATCTAAAGTTGAAGGTTGATGAACTTGGAAATGAAATTATGAGTTTTGGGGGTTAATTATTTGATTTTAATGTTATTTTAGTTATTTGATCGCTCGATCAAGTTTGTAGGATGATATTGAGTTAGCGTGTGTGTTTGGTTTGGAGCCCCGAGGGCTCAGGAGTGATTTCGGGGGTGGTTCGGAGTGTTTTTGGACATAGAATGCATCAGAAAATTCTGCAATTTTTGCACATCTCTTTTCCTCTATGCGATCGCATAGGCATGTCTGCGATCGCATAGAGTCCCTTTTCAGCCATCTAACTTTGTTCAATGCGATCGCATTGTTTGGTACGCGATCGCATAGCTTAGCCAGACTCCTCAATGCAATCGCATTCCCCTATACGCGATCGCATAGCTTTGGACCTCACCCAACATTCCAGGCTTGCCTTCCTCTACGCGATCGCATGACTTCTTCTGCGATCGCAAAAGCCAACTTCCCACTCTCTATGCGATCGCATCTGTTGCCCCGCGATTGCATAGACCAAAAATGCTCCAGTGATTTTTAAGTTAAAAACAGAACAGTGTGCTCGGGATTTTTGCCATTTTTCACACGAGCCCTTCACTCAAACCCTCCATAGACGAATTTCAAGAGCTCCCTTCCTCCATAACTCTTTTGGTAAGTAATCTTAACTTCATTTCCTCATTATTTCTTCATCTAATTACTTATTTCCAAGCCTGAAATCATGAATTAAAGGTAGAAAATGGGGGATTTGGGTAGAACTAGGGCTTTTGGGATTTTGGGCAATTCAACCTCAATTTGGGGTCGAATCTTAAAACAAGTTATATATTTGAACTCGTGGGATTATGAGTGATTGGAATTTGGTCCAAGCCTCGAGCTTGGACCATGTGGGCCCGGTGTCGGATTTTGCTATTTTTGGAAGAATGATGGGAATTCTATTTCTAGGCTGTGAGATTGTGTTTTTGAGCATTTATTGATACTATTGAATCGAATTATGGCTAGATATCGTTGTTTCGGAGTTGGATTCTAGAAGAAAGGCGGTGTTAGAGGCTTGATTTCTATATCCGGACCGAGGTAAGTGTTTGATCTAACTTTGGCTCGAGGGAATAGGATTAGAACATTATTTTCTATGTGCTATGTGGAGTTGGTGTATAGGTATGGTGACGGTTATCTATGCGCCCGAGTCTAGCATGACCGTGGGTCTTAATTGCTTCAAATCGAATAATGTGGCATGACTTGTTGCTTAAATTGATTGAGTTCACCGATATGATCGATTAAGGACAAATAGAAAACTTGTATAGATTATTGAAACATTGGCTCGACTTAAAGTTGTTGGTAGCTAAGTATTAGAAGTGGAAGTCATGTGATTATCTCCCTTGCCGGGATTTTTGGTATAAATTAAACACTCCCTTGGCGGGATTTTGGTATAAATTGAACACTCCCTTGCCGGGATAATTGAGTTGTTAGATATATTCCCTCGTCGGGACTTTTGTAGTTTTTTTATGTTACTCCCCTCGCACCTGAGTTGCGAATGATGTTGGGTGAGTTTTGTCGTTAAATATTGAGGATCGGGTTGCACGCCGCAACGGTACTAAATGATGAGGATCAGGTTGCACACCACAACGGATTAATTGTCGAGGATCGGGTTGCACGCCACAGCAGTTTTAAATGTTGAGGATCGGGTTGCGCGCCGCAACGGGAATATGGACTAAGTATATTGTTCTGTGTGTTGAGCTTTCCGGTATTTCTTTATCAGTTATTACCTGCTCAATTTTCACTCTTGTTAGTCGATTTCTATATTTGAACTGTTGTACCCCCAGCATGCTTCCCTCCCCTTTTAACTATTTAGATTAGCGTATTATCCTGTTATTGTATATATTTGTACAGTTTGTTTGTGGTAGGTCCTGTCTAGCCTCGTCACTACCTCGCCGGGGTTAGGCTAAGCACTTACCAGCACATGGGGTCGGTTGTGCTGATGCTACACTTCTGTGCCTTTTTGTGCACAGATCAGGAGGCAGCTTACGGAGCACCGCAACAGTTCTAGACCTGTAGCCAACCTTCAGTCCTGAGACTCTTAGGTACCTTAGCTGACGTTCGCGGGCTCGGAGTCTCATCTATGTTATTTTAGTTTGTTTATTTGTATCGAGACAGACTCTTGTGTATTTTCTTTCAGACAGATATTTTTAGTACTCCTTAGTAGTCCGTGAGTGGTGACACCAGATACTGGGTAGAGATATCTTTTAAACTTCCACATTATGATATCGTCTTTGTTAAAAGTCTTCCGCATATTTTAAGTATTTATTTCACTTTATCATATTGTTCTAGATAAAAACTTTGTGAAATGTTTAAATTGTTGGCTTGCTTAGCTCCGATAGTAGGCGCTATCACGACCCCGGTGGTGGGAAATTCGGGTCGTGATAAGTTGGTATCAGAGCACTAGGTTACTTGGGTCTCACAACTCACGAACAAGCTCGGTAGAGTCTGAGGGATCGGTACGGAGACGTCTGTATTTATCCCCCCAGAGGCTACAGAGTTAGGAAACGTTTCACTTTTGTTCTTTCTTATCGTGCGAATCTGTTTCTCAAATACTGATTGTCCTTCTACTCTATTCTTTCGCAGATGGCGAGAACACGTGCTTTTTCTTCTACCGCACAGCAGCCCGAGCCCCCAGCAGCTGCTCCCGCGAGGGGCAGGGGACGAGGCCGTGCCAGAGGCCGTGGTAGGGGCAGGGCTCAGCCCCAGGGAGCAGTTCCAGAGGTGGAGCCTCATATTGACTTTGATGAGGAGCTTCCAGCCCCAGCAGCTCCAGTGGGCCCGGCTCAGGTCCCAGGAGGGGTTATGTTTCCCCCAGATCTCCAGGATGCTCTCGTCCGTATAGCAGGCTTTATGGATAGTGTCACTAGAGCGGGTATGCTGCCAGTAGCACCAGCCACTTCTCAGGCTGGAGGAGGGGTTCAGACTCCTGCTACGCGTACTCCAGAGCAGGTAGCTCCCCAGACTCAGGTTCCAGTGTTTCATCCCGCAGTGGCAGCTCAGACAGGTATTACAGCTCAGGTCGGTGATGGAGCGGCCATGTCTCCGGATCCTTTATGGAGACTTGATCGGTTCTCCAAGCTTTTCACCACCACTTTCAGTGGTGCTTCATCGGAGGATCCCTAGGATTTTCTATTCAGTTGTCATGAGATCCTCAGGACTATGGGTATAGTGGAGACCAACGGGGTCGATTTTTGCACCTTCAGGCTTACAGGATCCGCCAAGACTTGGTGGAGAGATTTTTGCCTATCTAGACTAGCAGGGTCTCCAGCTTTGACATGGGATCAGTTTGTGGAGTTATTCTTGGAGAAGTTTCTCCCCTTCACTCAGCGTGAGGCACTCCGTAGGTAGTTTGAGCGCCTCCAGCAGGGCTCCATGACAGCTACACAGTATGAGACCATATTTGTTGATTTGGCACGCTATGCAGTTGTGATACTCCCTACAGAGCGAGAGAGGGTTCGGAGATTCATTGATGGATTGATTCAGCCGATCTGTTTTCAGATGGCCATGGAATTGGTAGTGACATTTCCTTTCACGAGGCGGCCAATGCGGCCCGCCGGGTAGAGATGGCACTCGCTCGGGGAGGTAGTCAGGGGTCAGATAAGAGGCTTTATTATTCTGGTAGGTTCAGTAGTACCTCATCTGGAGGTAGGGATTCATATGACAGAGGCCGCCTTCAGAGGCCCTTTCAGTCAGCGCTTCAGGTTTCACACAGTACCGCGGGCGGTAGCGGTTCTCAGCAGCACTACTCTGATCAGCAGCCCATCAGTGCACTACCACTTTAGAGCCTTCAAGGAGGTTATTCAGGGCGTCAGGGTCAGCCCCAGTCTTCTCAGTTGCCGCATTCTGCTGGGTATTATGAGTGTGGAGATCTCAGCCACATCAAGAGATATTGCCCGAGGTTGAGGGGTGCTCAGTCATAGCAGCAGGATCCTCGTCCCATGATTCAGGCAGCAGGTGATCTACAGGCCACACAGCCAGCTAGAAGCGGGGGTAGGGATCATAGAGGTGGAGGTAGGGATCGTGGAGGTGGAGCTCGGACCGGCAGAGGCAGAGGTCAGCCAGTAGTTGATCGCCCTAGAGATGCTATTTAGGTAGGTGGGGCCTAGCCCCGTTGTTATGCTTTGCCAGCCAGGCTAGAGGCCGAGTCATCAGATGCTGTGATTACAGGTACTATTCTGGTTTGTGACAGGGATGCTTCAATGCTATTTGACCCTGGGTCCACGTATTCATATGTGTCATCTTATTTTTCTCCCTGCTTGGCTATGCCTAGTGATGCCTTGGGTATTCCTATATATGTATACATGCCAATGGGTGATTCTATAGTGGTCGATAGAGTTCATCATTCCTGTGTAGTAGTATTTGAGGGTCTTGAGACCCGTATTGATCTATTGCTTCTAGACGTGGTTGATTTTGATGTTATATTGGGGATGGATTGGTTGTCCCCATATCATGCTATTTTGTATTGTCACGCCAAGACCATGACCTTGGCTTTACCAGATTTGCCCCGATTAGAGTGGAGAGGGACCCTAGGACATACCACCCGCGGTGTCATTTCATATGTTAAGGCTCGACGCATCATCGAGAAGGGGTGTTTAGCTTATTTGGCATATGTTCGCGATTCCAGCACGGAGGTCCCTTCTATTGATTCAGTTCCTATTGTTCGGGAGTTTCCAGAGGTTTTTCCTTCAGACCTACCGAGTATGCCACACGACAGGGATATTGATTTTTGTATTGATCTGGCCCCAAGCACGCGGCCCATTTCTATTTTGTCGTATCGTATGGCCCCACTAGAGTTGAAGGAGCTAAATGATCAGTTACAGGATTTGCTTGTGAAAGGCTTCATCAGGCCTAGTGTTTCTACTTGAGGTGCGCCAGTTCTATTTGTGAAGAAAAAGGATGGATCGATGAGAATGTGCATTGATTACCAGCAGTTGAACAAGGTCACAATAAAGAACAAGTACCCACTGCTGAGGATTGATGATTTGTTTGACCAGTTGCAGGGTGTGAAGGTATTTTCAAAGATAGATTTGAGGTCAGGTTATCACCAGTTGAGGATTAGGGCATCTGATGTCCCTAAGACAGCATTTCGCACTCGGTACGGGCATTATGAGTTTTTGGTCATGTCATTTGGGTTGACCAATGACCCATCAGCATTTATGGAGTTTATGAACTGAGTGTTCAGGCCTTATTTGGACTTGTTCGTGATAGTTTTCATTGATGATATTCTTGTGTACTCACGCAGTCAGGA
>MU739242.1:3376-44888 GCA_026770625.1 Nicotiana glauca
ATGGTTAAACGGAGGTTTTAAGCAAATGTTGCAGTCAGATTTTTCTCCCTTCTGGTATTTCCGCATCTGCGGAAAAGGAGCCGCTTAAGCGGTTCCGCAGATGCGGTGGGGAAGCTGCAGAAGCAGACAGGTGAAGCCCAGTGGTTTTCTGCATAAGCGGAAGAGTGGTCGCTTTTGCGGGACCGCGTAAGCGGTTAAAAGACCGCAGAAGCGGTTGATGGAAACCGCATAAGCGGAATGCTAGGTCGCAGAAGCGGTCCCAGCTACTTTAAGTTAGACCGCATAAATGGTCAATTAGACGCATAAGTGGAACCGCAGGTGCAGTCAGGCGACCGCAGAAGCGAAAATCGGGCCTGTGTTATAGTGAACAGTGTTCACAAACTTAGAAAAGAAGAAAACAATTTGGACTTCGAGCAAAGTGGGGTTTTGGGCAATTTTGAAGAGGATTCGAAGGAGTTTCTTCAGGTATGAATATTTGGACTCGTATTATGTTATTATGGTGTTAAAACATGAATTTATCACAAAATTTCAAGGAATTAAAGGGTAAAAATGGAGGTTAGGGTTTGAAACCTAAGAAGATTTAAAATGATGATTTGAGGGTCCAAATAGACTCCGATTCTTGTGTATTTTATATGTACGGACTCGTGGTGAGACGAGGATTCCGAAGATATGAATTTTGTAATTTTTCGAGAAGTGGGCCCGGGGCTCGGGTTTTGCCAACTTAGTATTTTTGGGTGTTTTTCGAGTTCTTTCAATTGGGTTATGTTCCATTAGCTTAATATAACGTATTCCTTATGGTTTTGGCCAGATTTGGCGCGCGAGGAGGTTGATTCTAGAGGAAAAGGCTTGGTGGGCTAGTCTTTAGCCGGTTCGAGGTGAGTAATTGATGTAACTGCTGCTCTGAGGGTTTGAAACCCCAGACTTTCACATCGTAACGCTATATTGAGGCGTGAAACGCATTCCACGATGAGTGCGGGATCGTATACTGTTAGGGATTGAGACTTAGTCCATACCGAGTGTTAATTTCTACTATATTGGCGATTAAAACGCATACTTTGTTATTTTGAATTGGGCTTATTGCCGTGTTTGGGGTCTTGTGCCGACCTATAGAATCCTTAGGGGATCTTTATGTGTTTTTCCTCACTTGTGTGCATAACATAAATTCTCAATCATGTTTTCAAATATTAAAAACAATATAATAACTGTGTTTTATACATGAACCTTAAATGAAAAGGATATGAGGGCTGAGGTCCCTATAGTATGTCCGGCCCGATTGGCTGTGGACTTATTTGACTGAGATGGGTCGGGGACCCAGTGGTGAGGATGTTTCCTTGATATGGATCGGGCTACATGCCGTAGCGATTATCATATATATATATTGATATTGAGGCCGAGAGCCTGTTTTATGCCAATACCTGGCTGATATTGCGCTTGGACTGTAGGAGCCCCTCCGGAGTCTGTACACACCCCCAGTGAGCGCCGTCGATATTAAATAAGTGGAGTGGGCTGCACGCCGCAGTGGGTACCGGAGTGTACCGTTATATGTGTTGCATCCATTCATACATTATTTCTTAACTGTATTATTTGTTGTATAACTTTTCCGCTGGATTGGATATGAACTGCTAGATATAGAGTACTTTGTGCATTTCCTGCGTTTTCTTACCTTTTAGACTTTAGTTATGTTTATTACTCACTTAGTTGGAGTACTCACTTTACTCCCTGCACCTTGTGTGCAGATCCAGGGCAGTCTCAGGCTGAGTGATTCCAGTTGATCCAGAGTTCTTTCCGGGAGTATTTGAGGTAGCTGCCGGGCGTTCGCAGCCGATGATTCTCCCCTCTATCTTTATCCTTTATTTACGCATTATCAGTATTAGACAGACTTTGTAGTAGGATATTATGCTGTCGTTAGAGGCTCATGGTCGTGACACCGGGTCCTAGTTAGGCTGTTTTGGTATTTTGTTAGATTTTTCGCATTTTTATCAATATTTCAGATTCTTGTCTTAAATGATATTTAACTGCATCTGTTTAATAAACGGGGTTATTGATATAAATGGTCGGGCTTGACTAGTAGTGTGCTGGGCGTCATCACGACCGGGTTGGGGTCGTGACAAAACTACTCCAACAAAATGGCTCTTGAAATGATCAGAACTAGAAAACCTAAAGAACTAATCTTAAGTAAGGCATGGCATTCCTCTATTCCTTTTAAAATTTCTTTTCTTACTTGGAGATACTGGAACAGAAAACTACCTTATGATGATGCTATTGTCAACTTTGGAAAATCAATGGTTTCTGGATGTAACTGTTGCTCATCTCCCAAAAGTAAAACTATTCACCATGTTCTCATGGAAGGAGAGGCATCTAGCTATATTTGGAAACTAATAGGTTCCCCATTAGGCATAACGTGTCATCAGAGGTCAGTTACATTTACCATTAATAACTGGTGGTTGGATAAGGCCTTAAACGATGTACATAAAGTTGTACTATAAATCACTCCTAGTATCATCTGCTGGACTATTTAGAAAGAAAGATGCTCATGTAAATATGGCAACCAAAAGAAGTTCAACTTATTCAAAATGCGCCAACAAGTTTGCTGAATAGTTAGAGAAACTATATCCAAAGCCTTTCCGAACTGCAAACTCTCTCTTCCCTGGAATAATCTCTGTGACAACCTAATGAAGCTATAGCCTATCCCAAGGATCATCATAGTTCTCTGTAATAGAACAAACCTGGAATAGGCACTTTCAATTTAAATACTGATGGCAGGTTCCTAAAGGCGAATAACATGGTTGGAATGGGAGGGATTATAAGGAATGATGATAACGACATAGTTATGGATTTCTTTATCCCTACTCAGTGCAGTAGCAACAACTATGTAGAAGCTCATGCAGCTAAGATTGGAGTAAATTGGTGTAGAACATAGTTACACATATTTTACTCTAGAATTAGACTCCATGATTGTGATAATATGCTGAAGGAGAAGAGATCTTATAACTACAAGATGAACAACATTATAGAGTATACTTTTCAGATGTTGGAGCAGGCTAATGTTAATATTATACATTGCTACAGGGAGGCCAATCAAGTTGCAGATTCCCTTGCTAAACTTACATTAATAGAGGAATCATATTACTTCTCCTTCCAACAGACCGGGGACTCTCGGCATCTGCGTGAGAAAGTGGAGACATTGCTGAAAAATGGCCATCTTGAAAAATTGGCCTTAGCTCTCATAGTCGCCGCTCGGAAGCTTAGGTTTTATTTTCAGTATCATTCGATAGCCGTGGTGACAACCTTTACCCTACAAAATATCCTTCACAAACCTGAACTTTCAGGTTGGTTGGCCAAATGGGAAGTCGAAATAAGTGAATTTGACATAGAGTATAAACCCAGTACTATGATTAAGTCGGAAGTTTGGCCGACTTTATGGCCGATTTTAGTCCATGATTCCTGCCTTTGGCTACCAAAGAAGCAGTGATGGTGTCAGAATCGACATCGGGAGTTTGGACCTTGTTCACAGACGAAGCTCCCAATGTGAAAGGGTCCCGGCTTGGTGTAGTATTAATCATACCTTATGTAGAAACCCTAAGGCAAGCCATAAGAACTGTTCCTATGACTAACAATGAATCCAAGTACGAGGCTTTGATTGCAGGACTCGAGCTGGCCCAGGGACTGGACTTCGAGGTCACAAAAATCAAATGTGATTCCCAATTAGTAGTAAATCAGGTCTACAGAATCTTTGAAGCCAATGAGGAGTGCATACAATAATATATAATTAAAGTTCAGGCTCTAATTGCACGGCTCAGGGAATGGTGAATTAGCCACATCCCGAAGAAAGTAAACGTGGAAGCAGATGCACTAGCCAACCTGGATAGTCCACGGAAATGAAGGGATCGGACTCAGGTATAGTCGTGCAGCTTATACATTCGGTATTGGACACATATAGCTTTATGAAGTGAACACTACCAATTTTCTCTGGGACTAGAGGAATGAGATCATTGACTATCTCGACGGAAATTAACCTAAGACCCCAAGGCATCCAGGGTGTTGCGCACTAAAGCAGCTCGATATTGCTTCAAGGGAGGTCAATTGTATAGAAAATCCTTTCAAGGCCTTTTTGCCCGATATTTGGGAGCCTCCAAAGCTAATTATGTCAAGAGACAAGTTCAAGAAGGGATCTGCGGACTCCTTGGTATTAAATCTAGTTAGGGGTAGGATACTACTGGCCCCGGATTGAACAAGACGCTAAGAAATATGTTCAGAAATGCGATAAGTGCCAATGTTATGCACCATTATTGCACCAATCGGTAGAGTTATTGCACTCCGTTCTATCACCTTGGCCATTCATAAAGTTGGGAATGGACCTAGTCAGTCCGCTGCCGCTAGACCCGGTAAGGTAAGATTTCTTTTGATTTCAACTGACTACTTTTCTAAGTGGGTTGAAGCAGATCCTTACCAGAAAATCGGCGAGCGCGATGTGGTATATTTTCTGTGGGAAAACATAATTTGCAAGTTCGGAATACCAAAAGAGATAGCCTACAACAACGAGCCACAACTCATAGGCACAAAGGTCACAAAATTCCTTGAAGACCTGAAAATCAAAAGAATCACGTCATCCCCTTACCACCCGAGTGCAACAGTCAAACAAAATCAACTAACAATGTGATTATCCAAAATCTCAAAAATAGATTAGAAAAAGCCAAAGGCAAATAGCCCGAAGAGCTGCCGAAAATATTATGGGCGTATCAAACAATGACCAAATCAAGCATGGGGGAGACTTCTTTCTCACTCGTATATGGAGGATAAGCCTTGATCCCAGTGGAAGTAGGAGAACCTACCCTGAGATACTTTCGAGCGAATGAAGAAATAAACGACGAAGCATTATTGGTCAGATTAGAGCTGCTCGACGAATGCAGGGACTTGGCATATATAAGGATGGCAGCCCAAAAACAGAGAATGGAAAGATATTATAATTGAAGAGCCAACCTCCATTATTTCAAAGTAGGAGACTTTGTTTTAACGAAGGTAACTTAAAACACCCGAGAGCTCAATGCAGGAAAGCTAGGTCTGATGTGGGAAAGCCCATACCGGGGTTCAACTATTAGCAGAAAAGGGTCATACAAATTGGAAAATCAAGATGGAGCAGAGTTGACGAGCAACTGGAATGTGGAACACCTCAAAAGATAATATTGCTAATGAGCATTGCCTATAGTGAAAGTAACGTGCTGCACTCTTTTTCCCTACATCCAGTTTTTGTCCCAATTGGTTTTTTTAGCAAGGTTTTTAATGAGGTAGCAACGGAAAGCATACTACAAAGGAAGCTTCATCAGCAGAAATAAGACCTTTAAATGACAAGGCATACAAGAAATAATCCACCACGGGACGGTTAGATAGTCTTTTGCTCGATAGTAAAGTTCCTACAGGGAAATAAAATTTTCTATCAGGCCAGAGGTTACTCGACCATTCAGAAGTGCAAATCATTGGGGGTGGTTAGGTAATATCTGGCTCTGTAGCAAAGTTCCTAAAGGGAAGCGAAACTTGCTATCGAACCAAAGATTATCTAACCATTCATAAGTGGAATCTTCAAATGAGCAAGACTTCAAATGTTCCAATTCACATTCTCCGCATTCGAAAAATAGGGGGAATGATATGAGAATACGGCAACATGACTTCCACTTCAACCGAGACTATGAAATCCGGGAATAAAGTTTTAAGATCGGGATCGGGGACTGCGCGGCTAGCCCCGTAGAAACAAGTTGTACAAATTAGCCTCAAGTAATGGCAATTTTTTTTTAGCTCAGCGAATGCTTATGTAATTTTGAAAATGAAAGAAATAAAGTAAATTTCTTTTATTTTTATCTCAATTCTTATCCAAACGATGAATTAATTTTATCATTTAAAAATTAAACAAGTACTTCAAATGCTAGTGCCAGAATGAACAGGAGACATCCTCTTCAAGAGCACCATAAATATAAGAGAGTCCTCTCTTATGAAACTCTCACAGTAAAGGGTTGATTCTGGAAGAAATTATGCCCGGAATCCAAATGCTATTGGGGACAAATGCACCCAAAGCCTCACATAATTCAACGCAAAGAGAAAAACTTGTGCAATACTTAAACGAAAAAGTATTTCTATATATTAACGCACCAAGCAACACAATTACAAAAGTATGAAGTAAAAAAGCAAAATGGAGAAAAAAAAACTAAATTACTGCATCCCTAAAATTCGGGGAAAGAGAAGCATTTGCGTCCCTAGGAGAAGTAGGTGGATGTGTTGCCATCTTGATGTCTTTACCTTCATCATCATCCCCTTAAAGTTCTTCTTCAGTTCCCGAGAACTCAGAACCGGAACAAAAGGAATCGGTCGTATCTGATAGGATCGGAAGGCCCCTTCGGGCAGTCGACTCCAACTCATGGGCTTTGGAAATCTCGGCATCAAAGTCAATGACACCCGCTTTGGCCTCTTCCATGGTTTTTCTACTCATGATATACATAGAGTATGTTTTTTCAATAATGAGGGAAGCCGATCGGTGCTAAAGCTCTTTCTTAAGCTGGTCAACCTTAATCAAAAGGTTATTCCTCTCGTACCTAATGCCTTGAAGGCTGACATCGAGTTCACAAATAGTGGAGTTGTAAACTTTATTAAGCTTCATGACCTTGCTATGCTTATCCTCCATCCAGACATGCTTCTCCCCGGCATCAACAACTTCTTCAGCTTTGGATTTCAAGGCTACCACCAAATAATTTAGTATTTCAGTAGAGGCAACCTCGCAATCGGCAGCAGCAAGAACGACATTTTGTACCTCAACCCACTTTACCTTGGCTTCGTCAAATTGTACCCTTAACAAGGTGGTCTCTTGGCTAAGGGTTACTACCTCTTGCTCGCTTTGTTGTAATCCAGCCTCCAACTCAACGGCCACAGTAGCTTATGCTTCTAACTCAGGGAGGCGAGCAACAATTTGATCTCACTCGGCTAACAATTTATCCCACTCGAAGGTAAGTTTCTATTTGTCAAGGATCAACCTCTGAAGGCCCTCAGAAGCAAGGAAGTTATCCTACAAAACAAAAGTACAAATTAAAATTCTTGTCATCAACAAAGATAGAAGGAACATTAGAGGGAACAAAAATCGTACAGCCACTACGTTGTGCATGGCATTGTTTACCATAGACTCTCCCGAGAGAGACTATATTTTATTCATATCCTTATCTGAAGCCTTTGGCTTCAGATAATTAGTAAGTTCCACTGGTCGGGACAACAGATGGCATTTGATAAAAACCAAGAGGGAGACACCCCTCTTACTCTGAGCATCTACACATGAGGCGAATAGTTACGCCCCAAATTCCCATGAACTGGGGAATGGGGATGAGGGACAACCTCATCTCGAATGACTGTAATCAGTGGAGATGGTGTAGCAGTTGCTGATGGCGAAGGCAAAGTTGGCGAAAAAGGATATGAAGTTGATGGAGTTGTAGGTTGGGAAGTAGCTGCAGCAAAATCAGTGCTAATTTTTATTTGCTCAACAATCAAAGATGTAAGAGGCCCAGTACTCAGCCTCGTAGTACCGGGAGCAGCGACTGGGGCTTGGACATGAGAGTTTGCATCCTCCACCACATCAAACTCCCCCCAAAGTGCTTGGACATCGTCATCAATTGGTATTATTATCTCAGCATATTGAGCATTATGCTGAGCTGATAAAGGTCCTCATCTTCTATGTAGAGAATCCCTTCATCACTGGCTTCTTCATCATCACTGATCACTACAGTGGCTGCAGCAGGCTCGAGCATGACGCTCTTCACCTTTTGTTCACCCTCGGCTATAGAGGAATATCATCTTTTTTGTTGTTTGTTCTCTGGACGGGGACTCTAAGAAGAAGTACATGCACCAGAAGTAGGTCCGGCGACACTCGTTTGAGTGAAGTTCTTTTGTAGCAACCTCGTCGCATCCATATGATCAGTCAAAATGTCATTTTCAGGGACTGTAATGGAGCTTTGTGGAAGACTTGAATTCAACAAAGGAAAAAATTAACCGGTTTTCTTTTATGTGGGATGAAACAAGATAAGTTGGGAAATCAACTTACTATAATTTTTGGCCTTCCACCAGTATTTGAGGCCCACCTCTTTCTATTGGCGGGACTCGGGCGTGGTGATACCCAAAATATTCTAGACCCATTAGTCCAAGCCTTTGACCCCTGGTGGTGTCCAACGAGTTGCTGAAATAATAAAAAAAAGAAGGATCAATGATATTATGGAACAACCTTTAACTAGAAGAAAATACAGTCATTGCACTTACGTTTACGATTTCTTGATTCAGTAAAGGATGGAGTTCTGGCCGGGATGATGTCCCTGGTGGAAATTACCATGAACCGCTCCATCCATCTGCAGTCTTTGTCATCATCCATGCTGGTGAGTAAAGCATGGTGACCATGTTTGCTGAAATTTAACATTCCACCACAGAAAATCTTTAGGGAATAAAGGTTCATCGGTCGGGACAGGGAGAGGTCTTCCCCCGTCACTTGGCATAGATTCCAAAGACAACCGACCGTCCATCACACAGAAGGGCTCACATGTGCCAAGAAAAACTGATAACAGAGTCAAGCCCCCCGCTAAATGAGAATAGGCCCAAAGTGACGGGGTATGTGTAAACGTATGTAAAACCCTCCTTAGAGAAGATTACCCGCTCTCTTGGGTCAGGAGCGATGATACTCAAATCTTGGAAACCACAGTCTTTCTTCACAGGAGGGATGCTAGAAGGACGAATGGAAGAAGGATATATACCAACAAACCATGTGCGAGATTTAGCAGATAGGGACTTCTCTTCGAAATCTTTAGTCATAGTAAGTTTTCTAGGGATGATGGAGCTCCCTGTAGGAGGAACATCATCATCAGTACTTTATTTGTTCTTTGAAGAACTAGAGTTTTTGAAAGAAGAGTCCATAGTTAATAAAAGGGAAATAAAGGTTTCTCTGAAGAAGAAGGTTGAAAGCAAGAGTGAGTTGAGTAAAGAAAATTTGAGAGAATTTGGAAAATTATGAAGTTTAAAAGAAGAATATTGATCGTATAACTAAAGGAATAGGCGGCTAAAATCGTGACGATGATTACCTCGAGAACCGGAGAAAGTATTGCTGAATTATGGGATGACACGTGTTCGGGGCATTAAAATGCGGAGACACATGCGTCTAATCAACTGTTAGAAACTTTTCAGAGAGGGTCAGATAATTTCCCTCCAAGAAAGGTATCTTTACCAACTTCCCGATGACACGAGGATGTGCCATCGGAAAGCATGGGGACTGATAGAAACTATGCATCCACCAAACTGTATAGAGAACCAGGTTCTCTATCAGTTCCCAGCGTAAACAACATACTATAAAACCAAATAGTATAGGGAATCGGGTTCTCTATTTGTTTCCACAGTAAATCGAAAGTAAATAAAGAACACAGAAGAATATTATGTGGGGAACTCCTAGCTCACGGGATTAAATCCACGATCTACCCTTGTAGGATTTCAACTTCACTACTGAGCAATCTTCAAATTACAACCTATTGTAACCTAGGAATTAACCTTTTAATCCCTCACTAACTTGTAACTACACTATTACAAGCCACTTTATAATAACTCCATTACAAAGCCTTAATCGCTTACTAACTCGTAACAACACTATTATAAGTCACTTTGGAGTAACTTTAATACAAAGACTTCACAACTCGACTAACTCCAGCCAAGACACAAACGCAAGGGTTTATGAATTACAAAGGGTTTCCTACGTAATGCTTCTAAGTAGGAATTACATGTAAGAATTTCAACAAAGATACAACACAACTAAGGACATATAATAACTCAACATGGGGAACTGGTCCGTTGCTATATTGTTATCTTTTCTTGATGCCCTTGAGAATCACTTGCAAGATGGACACACACTTGAGAGAATGCTTGATGAGTTCTTGAATGTACAAGTAATTTGTTTTTCCTTTGCTTGATGTTAATATCTCATTTGTGACATCACTAGGATGATGCAAGCATGTTAGGTAAAGGGCATTCCCCATAAAGTTAACTGCTACACTTTTTCTGCACTGTAGCGTGTGCAGGCAGTAACTTTACAGCTGGGGGAGTTAACTTGTACATTCACCTCGGGAACTGGTAAGGACCTGGTACCTCAGTTGTTCCTTCAACTCTGGATATTTGAAACATATCCAAAATTGGAACCTTTCAATCTTAAGATCTTGAGAATGTGTAACAGGTTCCTTATCTGGTTCTCTCATGAAGTTTGTGAACTTTACAGCTGAGAGATTTGACTTGTACAGTCACCTCGGGAACTGTTAGGGACCTGGTCCCTCAGTTATTCCTTCAACTCTTGAGATTTGAAACATGTCCCAAACTGGAACCTTTCAATCTTAAGATCTTGAGAATGTATAACAAGTTCCTTATCTGGTTCTCTCATGAAGTTTGTCAAATCATCAAAACAAAAGATGCATAACTTATCAATTTTCCCCTTTTTGATGATGACAAACTTAGAATTGATATTCCTTCTGAGAACCAGATCTCCACATTACTCCCCTTACGAATTAGCCATATTTTCATAATTGGTTCCTCGAGACTGTTTGTCAAATCATCAAAATAAAAGACGCATAACTTATCAATTTTCCTTTTTTTTGATGACGACAAACCCAAAATTGATATTCCCCTTGAGAACCATATTCCTCACATGTTCCTCTGTGGATTAGACCTATAATCAATATGTTATCAACAACATTCCCCCTGTGAAGCAGAGCTATATTTAATACACAACACAATATATCAATTTATTTCTATTCCTCCCCCTATTGAAACCTATGTAATTGATTCCTCACATGTTCCCATTTTGGCATCATCGAAAAGAATAACATAAGAAGCACAACCAAAAAGAAGTTCAGCAACATTAACTCATGCCACTTGGTCAACACAAAAAAAATAATAACAAGAATAACAAGTGAATGTCATTGCCCAAAATAGAGGGATTGCCCATAGTAGAGTAATTATAACAAAAGCACAATAGTTTCAACAATACAAAATATGACAATTTAAACAACTAAAGTACCAATGTCATCAAGCATAGGGATCAAAAGAAGATAGTAATTCTAGGAAATTTGGAAGGAATGAAATACATGGATCACTAGGCAGGACGAAAAGTAAGGGGATAAGGCCTTGATGAGTTTGTCAATTTGTTCATTCACAATCATTTGATCAATGACAATCTCCTCTCTCAGTTCCTCCACCTGTTTCCTCAATCATTCATTCTCACCCTTCAACTAAGCATTCTATTCTGCCAAGGGTCCATGGGGACCTGGTTCTCTACCTATATGAGCAGGTTGAACCATCAATCAGATCACCAAGAATCTCCCCAAGCTTCTCCTCATCAAGAAAAAACTCAGTCCCATGTACACATAGCATCAGAGTAACACATACATCATAGAAGTTTTTACTTCTTCTTCATAAACGTTGGGATTTGGGGGGATAAAGAGGTGATTCTATTTTTGGAACTCAATAATGTCAAGAAGTTCCTCCAGTTTTCAGTAATATCATAGTCAACACTCTGACTAACAACACTTTTTGGGAAATCAGAGTCTTCTACCTCTCCAAACCCGATAACTCAACCTTTTGCTTCTGTAAGGAACCAGGTTCCTCTCTCATACTACCCTTTATTTCCCTAAGTGACCATGTCTCCCTCTTTTTCTCCTCAATTTGTTCACCCTTATCATATGCTATATCTTTCTCAGCCAACTTTGTTTTCATCATTTTTTTGAACTCTTTCTCACAAATGGAGATTTTTCCACTTTATTCTCTCTTCCACAATCATCACATCAGTAGGTTACACCACTTTATCATCAATCAGTCTATTTTTCTCAATCGATTTTACTGGATCAAAGGTTCATTTAAGCACAGAACCCAAGAGTAAAAGATCATCATTAGAATTAACATCCTAAGAAGGATTTGGGGACAAGGTACCTCATTCGGTTCCCCCATTTTCACATTCACCACTACTACAAAAAAAGGCTTTAGTGGCAATTAAAAATACCTTTAGCGGCAATAATAATCGTCGCTACAAGATTTACCGACTATTGGTCTTTAGCCGGCAATGCGGGGATCGGCAAAGCCTTTAGCGGCCCTTCAAACAAAAGCTGGTAAAAGTATCATTTATGGCCGCTAATAACCAGAAGTTTTAACGGTAATTAGTTGCGGCAATTGTTTTGGCAGCTGAATCCAATATATAACGGCTAACTATGCTCTTTTAGTGTTCATTTTTATAGTCGTTAACGTTAATTAAATTGCCACTAAAATTAATAGTTTTAACAGCAATTATTTCTGGCAATCAGGATGGCTACAATTTCCATTGTAAAAGCATCTTAAGTCATCCCTTTAGCAACCATTTTTATGGCTAGAAAATTGAATTAAATTATCGCTAAAAATCACAAGCTTTAACAATAATTGTTTAGCCGTCATTAACAATGACTACTACTCCAAAAAATATTACTAGTAAATCCAACGAAATTGTTAGTAATGAGAGCCTCTTGGTGGCAAAGAAATTTGACACTAAAAATATATTACTAATAATTCATAAAAACTTACTAAATATAAAACAAACAAAAGAATGGAGTAAACTAAAATACTAATGTCACAATTTAAAAGAAAAACTTATATTGTTCGTACTAATATAACCAATCCTTTCGGTAATGACTTCTAATAATTTTCGCAACTCTTCATCATATTGAAATCATCAAAATGCGAAATTTTCGAATATCAAAATGTATGACCTGAAATAATAAAATAAATATGTCAAAATATGAAATTTAATGTACAAAACCATTGCAAGTAGTGTGAATAGTTTGACATTATAAGCAAGAAGCATTCAGTAACAAGAATTCTTATTCTTTTATATGGTCTCACAATTATGTTATCTTAATCCCATACAAGAAATCTTATTCTTTCATATGGTCTCACAATTATGTTATCTTAACTGCAGACGGTTCATCTGAGACTGTAAAAGGACGTGGAGACAGAACAACTAAGAAGTCACCGAAGAAATCAAAGGAAGAATTGACAACAAAATTTAATGCTACAAATATTATTTTCTTTACATTTTCTTGCTCAAGATGTAAAAGAGGTGGTGAAGTTCATAAGTAAGAGTACTAATATATGGTAAATTCATCTAAGCTTAATTATCAATATTGTGAATGAGCTAAGATTCCTTTAAATTATTCAACTATAGTTACCAGTGATTAAGCTTAGCACATTCTTACAAATAAATAGAAGTGAGAAGTATCCAGTACTAAGGCAGACTCATAATCTTGTAGAATTAACTATAAACGAATATGTGGGTTAAGAAGAATATTAAAAACATGGCACATAGAACGAAGGAATATCTAAAAATAATTAGGAGATGTATTCAACTAATAATTGTCATATAGTTATGTATCTAAGGAGCAAAAGTATATAAAAGTATCAAATTAACACAGCAAATTTATGGTCATGGGAGAATCGCGTTTGCAATAATTATTGCAGATCAACATAAGGATAGAGGTCTTATACGTGCGTTTTATTTTTGAAGAATACTTAGTACTCGATAAGAGAAATTAAGTAGCTTGATGCAATACTCAACTATAAAGATGAAGGTTCTAAGGAATGTTAGAAGGACTTTTGAATGTGGAACATTTAAATTTGCTAATTGAGCTCTCAACTAATGTTGTTGATTTTGTTCTCTCTTTTACTCTATAAAAAAGAAACTCCAGATTGGTTAGAAAACAAATTCACATATTTCTGCTGCAATAACTAGATTTGGTAAGAAATCAAGAAATTTATTTGTCAACTTTTCTACCTTGATTTATAGAACTGATGGAATAATATAGAAAGAATATTGTACCAGTCAAAGTAATCTTACATTTTCAGCATTTTGCATTCCTTTCTTTCAATAAATCTTCCAAAACTGCTTTAGTATTCTTGCCCCTCTAACAAGAAACTTGTTGTCCTTATCTGCATTGGGTAATTCCAAGCAGAAAATGACATTATGAGATTACTCACCAAATTATGAATGGTATGTGTGTGTATGAGTTGTGCTCATCTCTCCCCCCATCATGGTGATTTTATAGAGAAACCAAAATTAAATAACTTTCTTTACGAATCGCCAGTTAAAAACTAGAAATTCTAATGCTATTGAATAATGCAAGATGAAATCAGAACTTCAATTTGTCTAAACTATGCATGATTGTAATGCTAGAAAAGGAGCCTACTTACAAAATATAGTTAGTTTGCATGTTGTCTTATCATTTTCGCTTGGTTAAAATTACAAGAATTTCTTCTGAGGTTACACTTTCTAGATATTCAAATAGGTTAATTTTGTTTAGCTTCAGGTACACGACATTGGTCCTAAGCTAAATTTTGCATCTAGATAATTAGTGACATGCTCGCTGTAAAATTACATGTTTGAGACATTATTTGTAAAATAATCTTATAGCCAAATTCAACATATTGCACGCTTATGAGATTACACTTCTAAAAAGAAGAAAAAAGAATCGTATCTCATGAAAAAAATGGTGGTAGTTTTGCAAATTTATTATTTGTACTAGTAAGAAATTAAAGTTTTTCTATGGAGCTGAATATAGCTTTCTTAATTTTACTTGGTTTACATATGTAATAAGTCTCTGAAAATATCCATATTTTCTCATGCTTGAAAAATTCTTATCACATCAGAAACATCACACACTTTTTTGCTTCTATTGATCTTTCTCTTGGAAACTAAATAAATCTTTTTAACTCGATATACATGGTAGACAAAAGTAGACACAATTAAAAAGATGATCAAAATCTGGAAAACAAAATTAACAAAAAATAAAGAAAAATTTTGAATGCAAAGATTAACAAATCTTCTCAAATCAACAAATAAAATGGAAAACAAGAGGTAGGGAATCTCCAAAAGCATTTCACCGAACATTTGGAGTGTAAAAATACATTTTCCAAATTAACAGTAGTAGAAAGTAAAATTGCACACATAAAATTGGCTTGCATAATTCATTCTCCACAAATATTACAAGAATTAGTTTAGTATACCACCAAAGTTTATAAATTTTTGCAAGACACGCCTCTCAAGTCTCAAATCTGGGATAGGGAATCAATTTTCAGCAATAAATGGGAAGGACGTAGATAGATACACAAACACAAAGAGATAAAGATAATTTGGGTTACCTAGTTATGGTTGCCGTCGACGGCGAGATAGAGATGACATGGATTGCGGCAAGTTGGACAGCAGCCATAAGATGTTTAGAGAGTTAATCTCAAAGCAAAAGAATTGGGAGGGAGTAGGTGATTTTGGTGAAGTTGGAGGGAAAAGGAAAATAATTAAAATTGCTTTGAACTAGTAGTTTTTAGTGGTCATTCTTCTTTATTGTAGGTAAAAGGATTGCTTCTACCGGCTAATTTAATGTGCCACTAATATTTTAACCTAAAGAATCAATTAGCGACAATTGGCGTATTGTCGCTAAATAATTACCGGTAAAAGACCTTTTTGTTGTAGTACACCAATTCCTCCATCCTTCAAGGCTTCAACAAACCCAACATCAATTTCAGCCTCACTTTCTAGAATATTAAATCTACCCCACTCCTTTTCAGTTAAAGTCCCATCAAAATCTACCAAAAACTTCTTGGGTTTCGATTCAGATGGAGTTAGGATTTTGGAAAGTGATAGAGTTGGATTCACTTCTGGCATATTTGGAGAGAAGGACTCTTTTTTAGATAAGGTTGATTTGATTTTGAAGAAAAGAATCGGTTTTGGTTAGGTGTGAGAGAAGGAAATGGTTTTTTGGGGCAACAGGTCAGTTCAAAAAAGGTTTAACATTTTAGACTTTAAAAACTTGGAGATAGATGGGAATAAATTAATGACATTACACTTCAGCAATTTAAAAAGGCATATAAGTATTGTCCTGAGTCACAGGAACCAGGTTCCTTGACAGTTTTTAAAAATTTGAGCAAAGACTCCTAGAACGGCAATGTAACAGTATAGATTTGAGTTAGATGTCGCCAAAAGATACTTTTTAGCATTGTACATTTCCTTCTTAACATAGCCAATCATCGAGGGACCATGTCCTTAGTTAAGCTTGATCAACCCCAACTCCAGACGATTTCTTTCAAAGTGTTCACTGCTCAGCGCCTTGGTGAAGATGTCTACTACCTGGTCCTCCTTAATCTAGTACTTCATACAAATCAGAACCTTTTCAAAATTATCCCTCAAAAAGTGATGTCGTACATCAATGCGCTTTGTCCTCTTGTGTTGTACTGGGTTCAAGCTGTAAATACACCAAAGTCTTCAAGATGTTACTTGATCGTAGTAGTTGAGCACAATAAGAAGCAGCAACCACGTATTCATATTTAGCAGTAGAAAGAGCCACGTGATTTTTTTTTTGTACCCATGAGATCAAGCATGACCCCAGAAAATGTGTCGTTCCAGATGTGCTCTTTCTATCCACCAGATATTCAACATAATCAGCATATCCAACCAAGTCAAAAGTATCTCCTGATAAATAGACGAGGACCAAGTTCTGCGTTCCTTTAGGATACCTCAAAATTCCCTTGGCATCCTTCAAGTGAGAGTCTTTTGGGCCAGGTTCCAATCACTGTTCTGCCTGAAGGCCTAGGGACCAGGTGCCACACTTGGTTTCTCTCAACTAATGGAGTTCTTCTTGCATAACAGCTATCCAGCTAGCATTTCTCAATGCTTCTTTGATGTTCTTAGGGTCAATTTGAGACAAGAATGCTGAGAGGGTAAACATGTTCCTTGTCTTAGAACTAGGTTAAATACCAGAGTCTAAGGATGTGATTATATTTTGAAGGGATATGAACTCTTTTGCTTCTAGTTGGATACTTAAACTTTAGAATTTGAAGGACCAGGTTCCTCCATATGTGAATCATCATTGATATCAATAGAATTATGACTTTAACTCTTTTGTTCTGCATCATGAGTACCTATGCAACATCAACAACCCTATATTCAGCTTAAGTCGAGTTGATATAGGGACCAGGTTCGTCTGTGCCTTTTGGAGATTCTGCGGCATCTCCTTAATCGCTTTGCTTGAGTTGACTCATCGAATCAGTCTTTCCATTTGCAATATATATAGCTTCATCATGAGCATTTTTAAATTCTCCATCTCCATCTTCTTTGTTATGTGACCATATTCTACCATTGTTGAGAACAAAATATTTTGCATCCAAAGGCTCTCGGGTAAGTCAGCGTTGGTTTTCTCCCATTGAGCAGTTCATAGAGATACTTCTCGAGAAGGGACATGATCATCCATTTGTTAATCAAGTAGCAAGTAGTGTTGAATTCTTCGCCCACAAACCAGGTCCTCCATAACCGACTTGTTCAGCAAATGAAAACTCGCATGCCTAGTTGTCTCTGCCATAACTATATATCATCATCAATGACACTTAGGCATGTTATATCACCGCCAGTCAGTGAATCAAGGTCTACAACATAGATGTTCTTGAATCTCTTTGTTATCAATACCATTTCACCAGTTTTAAGATTGGTGAAAGTGCAAGATTTGGACAGGAACTTCACTTTTTTTTCCTTCTCACTGATTTGAGACACATTCAACAAGATATATTTCAAGCCATTCACATAGTACACATTTTTAATTATATAGGAGAGTGTTTTGTCAATTTTGTCAACACCAAGAATATAGCCTTCTTGTTGTTTTCAAAGGACACACTCCCTCTTTGGAGGGCCTAGAGTGTGAAGGAATCATCCATTCTTCTAAATTTTATGCTTAGAGCAGCCACTATCCATGTACTATTTTGTGACTGCTACCTCTCACTCGAGCCTGCACACTAAATCAATGATTAGACTTAGGAACCCAAGCCAGCTTGGGTCCCTAATAATGATAGAACAAGAGGATCAAACTTCTTTTTACCCATGCAGGCATCACATATTTTCTTTTCAGGGAACCAGCATTAGTAGGCCTCTTTTTAACAAAACTTTGTTTTTCTGCAAAGACTGAATTTTAATTTTACAAGAGTCCTTGTAATGACCCGTTTGACCACAGTGAGTGCACAACCTATTATCAACCACAGTTGCATACTTGTTATGGGGATTATAGGAGGTTTTAGCCTTTTGGAACCCGATTCCTTGCCTGTTTCAACCATTAATCTTGTACATAGACGTTATTATATCAGAGGACCGTGTCCATTTAAGTGACTTATCAAGATCAATTTTAACCTTTTCTAAATCCTCCTAAAGTTGTCTATTCTTTTCAACATCTGCAACAAGACTTGTTTTAACTTTCTTAAGCTCACTCTCAAGCTCAAGTTGATCCTCACTAGCCACTTCGTTACCCTTAGTGTTGTCCATCCATATTTTTGTTTGGTTTTTCAACAAGTTATGTTCTCTAGTTACTTATTCCACTTGTTCCTTCAAGTATACAGTGGAAACTACCATATCATCCCTCTCTTGTTCTATGTCACCAATTTCTTTTATTAAAGAATTTTTCTCATTAATAATGCTATGATATTACTGAGTCATACCATGAAAGTCTGAGAGAGAGTGATAGAGATGAGAGTGTGAAGGACGGTGTCTATTTCAGACAACCAGTTCGGGTTCATGCCGGGGCGATCTACCACAGAAGCTATCCACCTTATTAGGAGGATGGTAGAACAATACAGGGATAAGAAGAAGGATCTCCACATAGTATTTATCGATATAGAGAAAGCGTACGACAGGGTTCCTAAGGAGGTCTTATGGAGCTACTTAGAGGTTAAAGGGGTTCTGGTACCAGATATTAGGGTAATTAAAGACATGTATGATGGGACTAAGACTCGGGTTAGGACAGTAGGAGGTGACTCCGACCATTTTTCGGTTATTACGGGGTTGCACCAAGGGTCTGCGTTCAGCCCTTTCCTATTTGCCCTGGTAATGGATGCCACAACGCATCATATTCAAGGGGAGGTGCCATGGTGCATGCTATTTGCTGATGACATAATCTTAATTGATGAGACAAGACACAGCGTCAACGAGAGGCTAGAGGTTTGGAGACATTCCCTTGAGTCTAAAGGTTTCAGGTTGAGCAGGACGAAGACGGAATACCTCAAATGCAAATTTGGGGCCGAGCCGACGGAAGCGGGAATAGAATAAGGCTTGATTCTCAAGCCATCCCTAAGAGGGTTAGTTTCAAGTATCTTGGGTCAGTTATTCAGGGGAACGGGGAGATTGATGAGGATGTCATACACCGTATAGGGGTAGGTAGATGAAGTGGAGGTTAGCGACGGGAGTCCTGTGTGACAAGAAAGTGCCACCGTTACTAAAAAAGTAAGTTTTATAGAGCAGTGGTTAGGCCTGCCATGTTGTATGGGACCGAGTGTTGGCCGGTTAAGAACTCACACATCCAGAAGATGAAAGTAGCAGATATGAGGATGTTGAGGTGGATGTGTGGGCATACAAGGATGGATAGGATTAGGAATGGAGATATTCAAGAGAAGGTAGGCGTGGCCCCCATGGAGGACAAGATGCAGGAAACAAGACTCAGATGGTTAGGCATATTCAGAGGAGGAGCACTGATGCACCGGTGAGAAGGTGTGAACGACTGGCTGTGGTGGGACGATGAGAGGTAGAGGGAGGCCTGAGAAGTATTGGGGAGAGGTGATCAGGCAGGACATGGCACATCTAAGGATTACTGAGGACACGGCCCTTGGCAGGGAATTGTGGAGGTCGAGCATTAAAGTTGTAGGGTAGGAGGAAGTTGTGGATATTGCCACAATGACCTAGAGTAGACTAGATAGTTAGGAGTTAATCTTAGGAGGCTATTGATCAGCTACTGATACAGGTTGGATATTAGTATACCTTCCATCTTTTTTCATATTTCTTATATCGCAGTTATTCTATTATTTTATGTTATGTATTTTATACTATTTTATGTTATTTTAGTATGAGTCTATTAGGGGTGTGCATTCGATTTATCGATTCGATTTTGACCCTTATCGATAATTACTTATCGATTATCGATTTGTACATATGCTTATTGTTATCGTTTCAATAAGTTTTCGATTTTTTCGATTTTGATTTATCGATTTTTGGGGCTTATAGACAAGAGGGGTTGCTCTGATGGTAAGCAACCCCCACTTCCAACCGAGAGGTTGTGAGTTCGAGTCTCCCCAAGAGCAAGGTGGGAAGTTTTTGGAGGGAAGGATGCCGAGGGTCTATTTGGAAACAGCCTCTCTACCTTACGGTAGGGGTAAGGTCTGCGTACACACTACCCTCCCCAGACCCCACTAAGTGGGATTATACTGGGTCGTTGTTGTTGTTGTTGTTGATTTTTGGGGCTTATCGATTCGATTATCGATTACACCAATAAGAAAATTTGCGAAATTCCACGGAAAGTATATCGCTATAAACACGCCTAACTAATATGGACAAAAAGAAGCTAAAATAAGACGAACATCGTTTATGACATAAAATTGTGTCAACAAGCACATGCAATTAAACTAAAGTTAGGGATCAAACGTATGCCACCAACACACCAACGGTATAAAAAAATACATCATCACAACTAATTTTGTTTTCCATTAATTTGAACTTCATTCCCTTGAGCTTTAAATATGATCATTCCTTAAATGTGGTAGAGGAAATAATAGGGTTAGAGACTTAGGGTAAAGGAAAGAGTATTATAGAATAAGGGTAAAAAAAAATTTAAATTTTTTTTCTTTTTAATATATCTTATCGGTTTATCGATAAATCGAAGAGGACAAATTGAAATCGAAATCGATAACTCAATAAGGAAAATTTTGAAATCGAAATCGAAATCGATAACTCAATAAGGAAAATTTTGAAATCAAAATCAAAATCGATAAATCGATAAACCGATATCGATAAACCGATAACAAATAATTGATTCAATTTATCGATAAACTGATTCGAATGCACACCCCTAGAGTCTATTGATAGTACTAATATAACGTCTCTTGTCTCTTGTTGCTGTCTTGAGCTGAGGGTCTCCTGGAAACAACCTCTCTGTCCCTCGGGGTAGGGGTAAGGTCTGCGTACATACTACCCTCCCCAGACCTCACTTGTGGGATTATACTGGGTTGTTGTTGTTGTTGTTGTTGTTGTTGTTGTTGTTGTTTTTGTTGTTGTAATAATGCTATGATAGGCATCAATCAACACATTTACTAAGGACATCAATTTTTTCTTAGAGTAAGTTTTTAAATTTCTTTGAACATCAAGAAAATTTAATTCATCTTCCTCCTTGTCCTCATCATCATCAGATTTAGCCATGAGTGCAAAAATTGACTCATATTCTGAAGTTCCATTGTCAGCAACCATCATATCTTCGCCTTCAGATTCACCGGAGGAATTTCCCCAATCAGCAAGGCTTGCTTCACCATGTTGTCAGCAACATCTCTTCTTTTGAACTTTCTATCAGGGACCTGGTTCCTCTTAGCGGCCTTTTCAGTGTTGGTTTTGTAATGATCTGGCTTATGAAGAGGACAGTCTTTAATGAAGTGTCCAAACTTTTCACATTTATGGAAGCAAATTTTCTTTGAAATTCCTATTGGAACTTCCTTTCTTTGAAATCCCACCATTTTTCGGAATCATCTTTTGGAATCTTCGAGTGAGATACTCCATGTCGGATTTATCACTACTTGAGTCTTTTTTGGCAGCCTTGAGAACCAGGTTTTTCTCCTTCTTGGGTTCTCTTTTTTCAAGATCCTTCTTTCTCTTCATCTCATAAGTTTTGAGATTTCCAATGAGTTCATCAATGGTCAGCTTCTGCAAATCCTTGGCTTCAGTGATAGCATTCACTTTTCTTTCCCAAGAACCGGGTAAAACACTAAGTATTTTCCAGACCAACTTGTTTCTTGGGATGACTTCACCAAAGAAGTGAAGCTCAATGATAATGGAGGTGAAACATGTGTGCATATATTGAATAGACTCATCCTTCTTCATCTTGAAAAGCTCATACTCAGTAGTAAGCATATCAATTTTGGAGTGCTTAAGCTGAGTAGTTCCCTCATGGGCAGTTTGAAGAGCTTCCCAAATCTCTTTAGTAGACTGACAAGCTGAGATGTGGTTGTACTCATCTGGTTCAATGCCACAAACAAGAATCTTCTTTGCCCTAAAATGCTTCTCAATAGCTTTTCTATCAGCATCGTTGTACTCATTTCTTATTTTTGGGACTTTACAATCACCAACAATGTTCATATGAACAAAAGGTCCATCACAAATTACATTCCACAACTCCGAGTCCTCAGCCATAATAAAGTCATGCATTCTTGTTTTTCACCAACCATAGTATTGGTTGTTGAATCTTGGTTGTCTGTATGTTGATTGTCCTTCCTCGAAGTTTGGTGGAGCAGCCATGTAGATCCTTTCTAGGTGTTAATGTTTTAGAAAGAACCTTCTCTGATACCAATTGATAGAAACTAAGCGTCCACCAAACTGTATAGAGAACCAGGTTCTCTGTCAGTTCCCACCTTAAGCAACAAACTGTAAAATCAAACAGTATAGGGAACTAGGTTCTTTATTTGTTCTCGCAGTAAATCAGAAGTAAATAAATAAAACAGAGGAATTTCGCGTGGAAAGCTCCCAGACCTCGGGATTAAAAACCACGACCTACCCTTATAGGATTTCAACTTCATTACTGAGTAATCTTCAGATTACAACCTACTGTAACCTAGGAATTAACCTCTTAATCCTTCATTAATTTGTAACTACATTATTACAAGCTACTTTGTAATAACTCTATTACAAAGACTTAATCACTCACTAACTTGTAACAATACTATTACAAGACACTTTGTAATAATTCTATTACAAAGACTTCACAACTCGACTATCTCTAGCCAAGACACAAACACAAGGGTTTATGATTTACAAAGGGTTTCCTACACAATGCTTCTAAGTAAGCTAAGTAGGAATTACAAGTAAGAACTTCAATAAAGATACAACACAACTAAGGACATATAATAACTCAATATGGGGAATTGTTATGTTGCTATGTTATTCTTTGTTCTTGATGCCCTTGAGAATCACTTGCAAGATGGACACACACTTGAGAGAATGCTTGATGAGTTCTTGAATGTGCAAGTAATTTGTTTTTCCTTTGCTTGATGTTAATATCTCATTTTTGACATTACTTGGATGATATAAGCATGTTAGGTGAAGGGCATTCCCCATAAAGTTAACTGTTATACTGTTTCTGCACTATAGCGTGTGCAGGCAACAACTTTATAGTTGGGGGAGTTGACTTGTACAATCACCTCGGGAACTGGTAGGGACCTGGTCCCTCAGCTGTTCCTTCAACTCTGGAGATTTGAAACATATCTCAAACTGGAACCTTTCGATCTAAATATCTTGAGAATGTGTAACATGTTCCTTATCTGATTCTCTAATGAAGTTTGTGAACTGTACAGTTGGGGGAGTTGACTTGTACAGTCACCTCGGAAACTAGTAGGGAACTGTTCCCTCAATTGTTCCTTCAACTCTGCAGATTTGAAACATGTCCCAAACTGGAACGATCTTAAGATCTTGAGAATGTGAAATAGGTTCCTTATCTGGTTCTCTCATGAAGTTTGACAAATCATCAAAACAAAAGATGCATAACTTATCGATAGGGCAAAATATGTTCATATTAAATACTCGCATAATAGAGCGACACGTGGAACCGGAGATAGATGGCACTACTAGAAAAATATCAATTTGTGACCGAATTTTCTGACTGAAAGTGAAGTAGTCGCTAATGGGACTACTTTGCGACCGTTGTAGTCGGAAAGGAATTGAATTTTTATTACTTTTTTAAAAAAAAAATACGACTATTTTTCCGACGAAGGCAGTGAGAAAATAGCGCGCAAATTTCCCGCCTTGACTTTTGTGACTGATTCGGTCGGACATTAAAAAGTCAAAAATTTCTTTTGACCCACTAATCGATTGCGTCGGTCGCAAAATTAAAATTAAAATGATAAAAGTATTTTAAGCGGGTCTGCGACTACGGTGGTCATTAATATTAATCTAATATTTCACACGAGAACCCTATTTCTCCAATTTCCTGTATCTCTCTCTGCTCGCCGATAACCACTCCCTCTCTCTGCTCCTCGCCGATAACCCATCTCTCCCCAAATTTCTAAAGGTAAATCACTAATCACTCAGCTCTGTCTTTCTTCTCACACTGTAAGTTTTTTTCCCTTTCCAATTTAATTTTTTCGTTCATTTGAATCCCTTCCAGTTCGCTCAAGCCATTGCCCTCTTTCGTCGATCCCAGCACCATCGACTACTTCTCTGGTGAGTTCCCTTTCAAAATTCTCTTTAATTAATGTTTGGTTTCTTTTAAAATAGAGTGTTTGGTTTAATAATTTACTAGTATTAAACTTCAGAATATGTATGTGTGTGCGCGTGTGTGTGTTTTGATATATTTCGTTCTTCTGTTGTATTCTTTTCATCCACATGATAGAATGTATGGAGTTGTATCAGATTGTATGTTATTACACCAGAGTAATATAATTTGTTCTACGTGTTATCCTCTGCTGACTATTTGTTCGTTTGTATGTAAACTTTCTGTTGCTGTAATGAGTTTTCAGCCTAAATCTGTGGTTGAAGAATAGTATGGAACTTTATAGGTGCTGTCTTAGTGTCTTCTTAGCTTGTGTTAAGAATTGAGAAAGTGAAATTGGTGAAAATGCTCTACTTCAAAAGTATTGGTTCACGACGATTAGTTTTTCAGGGAGTTAAGCAAAGCTTATTCATTGCCTTCACCAAAACCAGTAGTACCTTTCCTCCAAGAAGCAATTAATTAAGCCGATATAGAAGCTTCATGACTTCGAATTGAGAAAGCATTTTACTTAAGTAAAGAAAGAAAAGAGAAAACAACATGCTCGTAGATTGACGATATTGTTATTATTGATTTGAAAGTGGCATGCGTAGCTTGTTTCCACGCAGAAGACTTGCTCTTACTCTTGGAGAACAACATAGCTCAGTTGTAGCAATTGAACTCAATTGCAACTCATTCAAGATGTTATAATCTATTTATAAAACCTAAATCGTTGTATTCCAACTTTAGGTATTCAAACTCATTCTCGTACATACAACATAATCATACACCCTATCAAGTAGCATCCAACTTTCCAAGTTTTTCTGTTGTATGACAATCCTTATCTGCATTCTCCCCCACCCAATCTGAAAGCTCACTCATGTTTACTCCAAAACCCCATGTCAACCCCCTAGTTGTCAGTTCTTTCATTTACCACAAGATTAATCAAACTTGTATTAACTTCCTTTGTTGAGACCACCAATCAAGAAAATTAAATATTTACTTTGTTGAGATTGCAGGTCTTAAATAACTTGGACTTCCAAAAAACTGCCTTAAGACTTAAGTACAACATTTCAGAAATCCACTCCCTAAAACCTTTTAATTAGAAAAAAAAAGGTGAAAGAAAGCAAATCAAAACAAAAGGGAGAGCAAGTCCCTCATCATATTTCCAGTGAATACTTCACCTTGTTCATTATTTCCTACCATTAGCAATTGTATTTTGCTAACAACTGCAAATTTGGCTCAGCCCCTTTTCAAATGTAAACAGCAGATTATTTTGGTAAAAAAGAAGGAAAAAGAACCATCTTCTGGTATTAATAAACAGAATATGAGGGAAACACCTAACTTGCAAGAGTAAGTTTAAAACTATCCTACTATTACATTTCTTCTCTCTATATGTGCACCGAAGATAGTCATCTGTTTTTACTTTGTTCTTATGTACATCATTCTGGAAGTACTTAATAATCACGGGGATTAGACAAATTTGAACTTTAATATGATGTTTTTTCCTGTCAAACTAACTTATCAGACATAATTTTAATGTTTTCTTCCTCTACCATCAATAAAATATAAGTCAAATTAATATATTAAGCTCCTGACTCTTCTTCACTTAGGAGTAAGTCCATTCTCAAGTCTCCATTTATCGTCCCTAGTCTGTACAAAATTTGTATACTGCAAGTAAACTTATCTTGATCATTTACGTGTCCACTCTGATATTAAGGATCATTAGAATGTATTTGTGATTAGAATCTACTTAATTAGAATGTATTTGTAATTATAATGTATTTGTATAAATGGCTTGTGTTAAACAATCATAATACTAATTAATATGTATTGTTTTACATATCTTGGATTTATTTTGTGTAGATGGAGCTTGCACATCATAGATGGATGTATAATCGAACTTATCCTAATCGTAGTGGGTTAAGGGAGGAATTTATAGAAGGGGTTGCCGAATTCATGGCTAAAACAAAAACACTTCATGAATTTCTCAGTGAAGGGGTGATTAGGTGTCCTTGTATACAATGCAAATGCGGAAAGTTATTACAATCAAATGTTGTTAAAGTTCATCTTTATAAAAAAGGGTTTATGGAAAATTATTACATGTGGACTATTCATGGAGAGGATGTTGCTAGTGTTGGTAACGTCAATTTTCAAAATGTTTTTGATAGTGAGGGTAGTCCATTAGCAGAGAATAATGCTGAAAATTCTCGATTCAGTGAAATGGTTAGGGTTGCTTTTGTGATGCACCTGGGGGCTCAGTCTGAACCAAATGATGATGCTAGGCGCTTCTATGAACAGTTAGAGGAAGCAAGACGTCCATTATATAAATGCTCAATGCATTCTAAGTTGTCTGTCGCAGTTAGATTATTAAGTATTAAATCAGATTCAAGTATTTCTCAAGCGGGAACGGACTCTATCATTGGCCTTATGAATGAACTTAATCCGAATAAAATTGACCTACCCAAAGATTTCTACACAACAAAGAAATTGGTTTCTAAGTTAGGACTTTCATCAGAAGATTGACTGTTGTGAGAAAGGTTGCATGTTATTCTATAAGGATGATGCAGCATTAGAGAATTGCAAATTTTGTAACCAACCTCGTTATAAGAAAGCCATAAATTCAAAAAAGAAGAAGGTTCCAGTTAAGGCGATGCATTACTTACCCCTTAGACCTAGATTAAAGAGGTTGTATGTATCAATCTGCTCTGCTCCTCATATGAGATGGCACTATGAAAATAGAAGGCCACGTGATATTTTGTGTCATCCGTAAGATGGAGAAGCATAGAAGCATTTTGATAGGTTGTTTCCGGATTTTGCTAGTGAACCAAAAAATATTAGGTTGGGTTTATGTGCAGACGGATTCACACCTTTTTCTGTCTCTGCTGCACCATATTCATGTTGGCCAATGTTTGTTACGCCGTATAATCTTCCTCCTGAGTTGTGTATGAGAAGTCCATATTTGTTCCTAACTTGCATTGTTCCATGTCCGCGCAATCCGAAAAGTTTGATTGACGTATACATGTAACCTCTAATTGATGAGTTAAAGTTATTGTGGCATGAAGGTGTGGGAACATATGATATATCAACTAAACAAAACTTCAGATTACGTGCTGCTTTGATGTGGACTATAAATGTTTTTTCTACTTATGGAATGTTGTCCGGGTGGTCGACTGCATGAAATTTAGCTTGCCCAACTTGTATGTAAGACACAAAAGCATTCACGTTGAAACATGGAGGAAATAATACATGGTTTGTCTGCCACCGTCGATTCTTGCCTATGGATCATGAGTTTAGGAGAAATACTAGTGCATTTATGAATACAAACTGATTTTGAGGAGCCACCATCACCATTGTCGCCAGAAGAGATTTGGAACAGAGTTAGGCTTCTTCCAAAGGTAACAGAGTCTCCAATGTCTAATAAAATACGTGGTTATGGTGTTACACATAATTGGACTAAATAGAGCATATTTTGGGAGTTACCTTATTGGAAGCATAATCTTCTTCGGCATAATTTAGATGTCATGCATATCGAGAAAAACTTTTTTGACAATTTGTTTGATACAATAATGGATGTCAATAAAAAAACAAAATATAACTTAAAGGCTAGGATGGACTTAAAGGAATATTGTAGGTGAAGTGAGTTGTACCTGACATACTTGAACAACAAGATTCAGAAGCCCAAGGCCAGTTACACATTTACTTTGGATGAGATAAGAGAGATTTGTGATTGGGTTAAGAATTTGAGGAAGCCTGATGGATATGCGTCAAACTTATCCAGGTGTGTTGACATGAAAGAAGGGAAGTTGACGTCTATGAAGAGCCACGATTGTCACATTTTCCTCGAATCTTTGATGCCTATTGCCTTCAAAGCCTTGCCTGATAGAATATGGAAACCCATTACTGAGATAAGTTTATTTTTCAAGGAGTTGTGTTCTAACACATTGAAGGTGCAGAACTTAGCTTACATGGAGAGTAACATTTGCTTAACTTTAAACAAGCTGGCGAAAATTTTTCCTCTTGGGTTTTTTTGATGTAATGGAACATCTTCCAATTCATCTTGCACAAGAGGCACAAGTTGGAGGGCTTGTACAATGTAGACGGATGTATCCTTACGAGAGGTAATGACTTTAAATTATTTTTCCTTGACTTGTTTTAATTAAATATTATTTTATCTAAACATTGTGCTATGTAGGACTATTGGAAAATGTAAGCAGACCGTAAAAAATTGATCCAGGATTGAGGGATCGATATGCGAGGCATATCTGACTAAAGAAACTTCTTTTTTCTGTTCATATTATTTTGAACATGATGTGCCATGTTTGAGAAATAGGCCAAATCGGCATGATGATGGAGGTGTTAATGATCCTTTGGCACCACCATTTTCCATATTCAACCAACCAGGTAGAGGTCCAAAAACTAGTAAAAAGCAAAATTTGACTGAGATGGAGAAAAAGTCCGCTATAACACATGTATTGTTGAATTGTCCAGAGGTCCAACCTTATTATAAGTAAGTCTTAATTTATACTGAAGGTGATTATTACAAGATCAAAGTTATTTTAACTAATAAAAGTTATAATTTTGTCCGGCAGTTACTTCATAGGTGTAAATGGGCATGATGCTATTTATCCAAGATTTTCAGAGTGGTTTCAGGAGTTTGTAAGTTCTATTTTGTGGCTACAAATTAAGTATATGTATCTTTAAAATTCTAACTTTTCTTTAACTTTATATAGGTTCATAATCCAGTGAATGGAATTAATGACCCACTTTTGCGTGATATAGTTTGGGGACCTGACTTTAATAAAGTTAGAGTGATGTCTAAGTACTTTGTCAATGGGTACAAGTTTCATACAGAAGAATGGTCTAAGAATAAGAAAACCAATAATAGTGCGGTGTGTGTAAAGGGTGATGGAGATGTTGATTATTATGGTGTGCTTCAAGAAATTTTAGAAATAAAGTATTTCGGTTGGCCAAAAAAGGAATTGGTACTCTTTCGGTGTAAGTGGTATGATCCAACACCTACTAGAGGTACAAAGGTTCACCCTCAATATAAAATAGTTGAAATTAACCACACGAAGGAGTATGGATTCTATGATCCATTTATCATTGCACAAAATGTGAAACAAGTGTATTATGTTCCTTATCCTTTGTGCAAGAATAAGTCCACATGGCGGATAGTTATAAAAATAAAGCCCGTAGGTAGAGTAGAAGTTGAGAATGAATTAGAAGTCGCGTACCAGAATGACATTTCGAGTGTTCGAGAAAGGGTTGATGATTAAGTGGGTGAATTGCAGCATAATACAGGCATCTATGAAGAATATGATCCTTCGGTCCTTACTCGTACAACAAATCAACATGATTTTGGGGAAGGAACATCCCGTACAAACATGGAGGAAGACGATGAACATGAAACAAGCGAGGAAGAATCATTTAATGAAAATGATAAAAGCGATGAGGAAGAATTGCATGATGAAGATGAAACAAGCCATGAGGAAGAAATAAGTTTGTTATTCTTTTGTTCTTTGTACTCTGAAGTGATGAGTACTCTGAAAAATTACTTCCCTACATAGCTAGACAGAGATGCTTTTGCCCAACTGTACATAGCTTCTGTAAATCAGCACTCATTTGGTGCTGTCAGGTAATCAAAATTTACTTATCTTTCTCTCAAAAGGTCCTGGTTGCCTTTCATTTTACCCCCTTACTTCAAGGGACCTTACTAAATAGTGTCTTTGTAGTTTTACAACAAAATCACGTGACCTTATTTCAGTATTAAAGATTTACGTTCACAGTTGTCTGTTTCTGAAAACATAATTTCTACATGTATTTCTACTTTAGTTTGCTCACATTGTAAATGCTCTCGGCCTTGGTTGTAATAACGATTGCAGACTGAATTGATCAAAACAATAATAGAAGAAGGCAGAGAATAAAACTTAAAGAAAGCTAAACAATATGACACAAATATATAAAGCTAAGAAACAGATAACACAAGACCATAACGATAAATTTCTACATCAAAGACTTCAGAGTACAAAGAACAAAAGATTCATATATCATAGACATTGCAAACTAGTGCAGCTTGTGATGAGTGATGACTTTGAAACAATGGTAAGTAGTTTAAGAAAAGTTACAGTTGTCCCTCTTGTGAATTGACCATAATGTTAGGTGACCTGCAGCATTGACTGTTACTGGTTATCCTCCCTTCTTAAAAATTTTGTTCTTTTTGTTCTCAATAATTTTTGCTGGTTCTTTCAGAAAAGGGCTGCTAACTTTAGCATTTTGCCCCATAGATGTTTAATATGCTGCTGGTTTTATTGACTGCTTTGAAGAGAAGATCTTGCAACTGTAGATCATTTTGGATTCACTTTACCTAGCAAAATATATTTAAGGGATCTATTGAACCAACTCTTCTGACATTTACTTTGTAAATAGTTTATATGTATTTTCCTGGTGCGTTTAAAATGTATGCTGCTGGTGCATTTCAATCTATTTTTTCTGGTGTTACGATGTAATTTGCTGGTGCATTTCAATGTACATTTTTTATGTCTTAACATATTTCATCTAATGCTTTTAATATACTTATGTTACACAGATGGCTCCGGGTAAAAAAAAGAACATAAAACACGATTCCCAGCTTCCTCATTACATTTCAGGTCCTACTACCTCATCTGTGCCATTTATGGGTCCTCTTCATCCTCCTCCGCCTCCTCAGCAAACTTCAGTGCCACCTGGCTTTTTCACTTTGCCCCCTTGTGATCCAGTTCGATATAATCCTACCTCTAATTCCCAGAGCATGCACACTATACCATCTTCTTCGCCAGCTTATCGTACTAGTCAGCATGGTGGCTCCTCATCTACGCCTCCGTCGTCATTCCCTCCATACCCAAGCTATCATGTTAGTCAGAATGGTGGTTCCACATCTATGGCTCCATCTTCATCTCCATCATCATCCACGCCTAGTGTTTCTAGGCCGCATGTTGGAGACTCTACCATACCGTCATCCCCATCCATTGATACATCTACACCTGCTCGTGATGATACACAGACTCAGACTTTTGAAGAGATTGTATCATATGATTCCCTTAATAGATTGATTATCATTCCTGATGGGACTACTGGGTAAGAAAGTACTTTATTATTCGTTTGAATTGTTGAATATATTTTTTAACATATGTTAATTTTAATGCAGGTTTGTTCCCTCCAATGAATCTACGAAGGTGGTTGTGGATTGTGTTAAAGCATTTTATCGAGATGCTTGGAGTAAATGGTCAGATATACCGTATTTGTACAGAGAACAGATGTGGAATCAATTTAGGGTACAAAATCCATAAATTTTGTATTATTTATCAAACTACCCTTATTTCATCTACTGTTTTAAATAATTTGTAGACAAGGTGTGCATGGATTTTCAAATATCATCAGCAAATAAGTCATAATTTTGAGAAAAAAGGTGATGATCGGCTTAAAAATCTCCTTTATAAAGCTCGAGAGAAGGGCGAGAAGTCCGGTTGGATGCTAAAAGACTTTTGGGATAGACTTATTGTGATATGGGCTTCTGAGGAATTTAAGAAGAGGAGCAATGCTGCAAAGGCTTCCCGAGCCTCCAATACGGGTGGCTCATTGTACACTGGGGGTTCAATTAGTATGGAGACCCATCGAAGGAGAATGGTAACTTTCTTATTATATTTGTTTTGATTTTAACCAGATGCAATTGAACTTTATCTAACTTAATTTTTTTTTTTTTGCAGGAAAAGGAAAAAGGGAGACTTGTGACTTATGCTGAGGTCTTTGAGGACAAGCATTTGAAAAAGAAAATAGATGGGACAAAAGAATGGGTCGAGCCGCGTGCTGCGAGGGTATATGTAAGATCCTTCTATTTTCTTTTTGTCTCTTCTTTTTTCTTCTTCTTCTTCTTTGATTTGTTGGGGTTGATGATTCTTTTAGTAATAAAACAAGGACCTTACACAATCTATAAATTTTATAACATATTTTATATATGTTACAATTTACTTGCGGTTAATTAGCTCAATCAATTGAACCAAAATAGGCTACATAAATGCAGTTGAAGTCCAAAAAGGTGGAGAGGATGCAGTTTACTAATTTATGTCAGATGCCATCATTCTTTGTTAGATGGTTATGTATAACAAAAAATGAGGGTCAAATATCCTAAGGTACCATGAAGGAGATTGATATGCAACGATCATAGCTCACCAAAGTGGTTATTCATCTTGAATTTGGCTTTACAAGAGAAGCTTAGCACACTGGATAGATTGGCTCATTGAGTATTATAATTAACAATTAGAGGTTCTACCCTACTTATGTCAGGAGCAAATTAAAATAGAAATCATGATCATCTGTTCTTTGACTGTAAATTCTCAAATGAAGTATGGAGTAAGATGGCAACATATCAACTATGACTTGGAAAGATGAAGTTGTGTGTATTTTATGTGGCAGGAAAGGAACTTTAGACAAAGTCCTAAATAAGCAGAGGACTGTAAATATTATTACTATATTATCAAACAATAGTTAATTATGTGTGTTTTTGTTTATAAAACGTGTTGGGTATGCGAACAAAGTTCTATATTTACTAGGTTCTTTTGCGCTATCATGTATAGCACTAAATGCATTCTTGTTGCCAATGCTACCTGTTCTTATGCCATGGCTAGGAATTCTTGGGGCACTTTTGGTCATGGCTTATCCTTGGTATTCTGATGGTGTTGTTAGAGTATTAGCTGTATTTGCATACGCGTTTTGCGCGTCTCCTATGACATGGACAGCATTAGTAAAAATAATGTCATATCTACATGTTTCACTTGAGACAGAAGGATTCTTGCCTAGGTTGAGTGATTCTGCTGCACCTGTTGATTTTAACAAGCTGTATTGATGAACTGGAAATCTAAAAATTGAATATATCAAAAAGGGAAAATATTCAAAGAAAATATTTGAATTATACACTGGGAATGATTTTATGGAAGTGTGCTTGTGCTGTTTTTAGAATCTGTGTTGTTACACAAACTATAGGAATTCTTTGATCTATTTCGAATTCTGATATGGACTACACATTGTAAAAATGGGATGAACTGGTGTATTATACTAATTAATCTAATTAATATCTTTATATGCATAGAGTGTATATGAATCACAAAAAAATTGCAGTGAGGTAAATCTTCTTAATCTATCTACTCAAGAAAACCTTCTAAAACAACAAAAAGTAAGATAGAGAAAGGCTAATTATTCATCTGGACAAAATGCTATTACTGCTAGTTTCATGGTTGTTTCTCTGTTATGGTGCCATGTAACACCAATTACTCATCTTTCTTGAGCTGAGATTGATTTCTTGTAAGTGATCAGCATTGTCACGATCTTACTTAAGTACGTATATTTTATAGAAATCAAGGTTGTTTATTTAAATTCAATTTTCCAATCTCATGGTACATAGAATTATATTAGTCATAGTTGGTTGCTTATGGCTTATTCTGAAAAATATTTAATTGTTTGTTTTGAGAGAACAATGAATTACGTTTATTAATAAACTTCAGTTTCAATAGTTTCTGTCATCGATCATTTAATTTCAGGAAGCCTATCAGCAACATTTTGAGGAATGGCGTCAAAGTCAACCCGATTCCGAGGATGGTAGCTCAACCCAAGTGTCACTCAATGATGTAGCTTCAATATGGACGCAGGTGGTTGGTGGCGCAAAGAAAGGTAGAACCTACGGTCTTGGATCTCAAAATTCTGTAGGTCGTTCTACGACATTATTGTATGGTGATGCGAGTTATTCGCAAGATCACGAAGACGTGGAAGCATTACGAAAAGAAGTTGAAGAGTTGAAGGAGGAGCGAAAAGAAGATCGCACAAATTTTAATAAATTGCAGAGTCTAGTGGAAAAATTTATGAGTGGACGTCCATTTGCTCCTTCGAATGGCGAGAATGGCAGGGATAATGAGTTTTAGTTTGTTTTGGTTATTGATGGTTGAGACATTATTATTTATTGTAGTTGGATGTTTAGACTTGGTAATATTAACACTTGACTATGATTGTAATATTTTAGACTAGATTGAATGGTGCTAGAATGTTTAACTCTTTTTGGATGTTTTAGTTACAAATATTTATGTTTTGCATTTTATGAATTTGATTAGTTGCAATGGTGGATTGATTGGTTAGCATGGTAGATTAATTGGTTGTTGTATATTTGAATTGGTAGGTGGTATTGCTTTAAAAGAGCTGGAATTTGGTCAAAAATTCCCAGTTTTCTGAGCAAAATGCATCAAAATATTCCAGATTCAGGAACATCTGAGACTACTGTAGTCGGAAATACAAATAAATAAATAGTTTTAAATTAAATTTTGCGACTACGGTAGTCAGAACAATAAATAAATAAATAATTTTAAATTAGATTTGCGAACACAATAGTGGAAAAAATCAAATAAAATTAATTATTATTATAATTATATATACCGTTTGCGACCGAAGTAGTGAGAAAGTTAATATAAAATTTAAATTTAAATTAAATTATTTGCGATCGCGTTAGTCGAAAAGTTTGCGACTACGACAGTCGGACAGTTGGCATCATTTATTAGTCGTTTTATTTTTGAATTTGCGACTGCTGTAGTCGCAAATTACCGACCGATTTGGTCGCTAAATATTTTAGACCAGCTATTTAGCGACTACGATATTTCGGTCGGAATGTAGTCGAAAATTAGCATTTTCTGACCGCATTGCGACCGCTTTGACAGTCGCAAAACAGCTATTTTCTAGTAGTGGCATGGAAAGCAAGGCAAATGGAAATCAAGTTCGGGGGCAGTAATCTCGGTTGTCCCCGAAGAAAATGTTGCTCATAAAAATAAATAAAGGCCTGCCACCTGGGAACATTCAATGGAGAATATTCTATAGCATTAAGCACATAGTCTGTTACATAGAATATGCCATTCCTAGCATGTCGTTACACATTCTTCAATGGCCCCCATAATTATCGCTTAAGAGGGGCTTGATCCTAGGACCTTGTTCTCTATGTGCAACTATATAGTGAGTTCAACAGTCATTGTAGTGACACGAATTTTCTGACAAACTTATGCTATATATTGTTCAAAGCTCTATAATATTTTATTTTCTTGCTTCTTAATATCGTTATTACTGCCTCCGGAAGCCCTGCTCCCGTAACCAAGATCTGTGTTGTCTTATCTCGATTTCAACGCTAAATCTAACATTCTTATTTAATTTATTTATTATTTTGAGATGAAATCGATTTGTTTGTCTATAAACCACATGTAAATTCAACTGTATCGTTTTATGGGTAAACAACACTACAACAATGGTATGGAGATGCATATATTATACATTTGAAATATAAATTAGAAAGTAAGACGGCATTGAAACTTAATGACAAGGGGAGGTTGATAAAAAAAAATCTATTAGTTTCGAGGGGCAAATATGAGGCAGCTCCCGCATGATAAAGAGTATATTTGGGATTAAAGCTAAAAGGACTAAAGGAGGGCAAACTTATTCTACTTCTCATAGTTGATGGGCAAATCTGATACTATAATTTATTAATGATAAGAACATATTTGAGATAAATTCAGAGTTTGCTCTATTTCCTATGGTTGAGATACAATTTTTGCCTTTTTTCCATTTTGAAACCAAAATATTCGGATATTTGTCACGTGCATAAACACAAATAGTAAATATCAGGTACAATAAAAAGGTAACGAGGCCACATAAAAAGGGTAAGCTTGTCCAATTTTCTGTACTTTCATCCCCACAGGGCCACACGGTGAGAACTAAAGTAGCGTTTTTCTTGCTAAAACCCCGTTCCTAAGTATCTCTCAACTCTAGACTTTTTCTTTCTTCACTCCTCTCTAATATTCCTCAACTGGGTTTAAAATCAAGTGGGTTTGCGTTAACCCGGCAAATCCTTCATTAATTTTCGGTAGGCTTACGTGCCTCTGTTACTTGTGAAGACTAAAGAATGGCAGTTAAAATTGGTTATTCGTTTTCCTCTGTTTTCGCATCTCCTTCTTCCCCTTTTCAATCCATGAAGACTCGGACGGTATGTACTTTTTCTTTTCGGCTTTTGCTCCTCCTTTTTTCTCATTTTTATTATTGAAATGCTTTTGGATCTTTGTATTAATGTTACTGCTTTCCAGTTGCTTCAGTGGAATGCCTACGTTTTGATATTGATTAAATTCCTCGTTCGTTTAAAGAATGTTCTTGATATTTGCTTATTGGCTGTATCAAGTGCTTTGGGAGTTGTTGAGGTGTGTGCAAGTCTGAACCGAAGACCATCAAAAGAAAAAGAAAAAAGAATGTTCAGAAAACTTGTTGTTACATAGAAATTTTGTACTTCCCAGTAGTTGTTAATATCTGTTTAAAGAGTGGGTGGAGTGGGATTTCAAATGTGTTGAACTCTGAAATTATTAAAACACACTTGAACTTTTGCTTGTTATTTTCCGTTTCTTTTTGTTCTAGTTTTTTCCTTTTACTTTCCCTTTCGTGTGACGCATGGTGTCTTGAATCCTTTTATTCAGGATAGTGGAACATCAATGTTTTGGTTTTAATTCTCAAGCCCATAAAACTTCTAATGGAGGTCCTAGCGGACATGAATACAAGAATCATGGTTTTTTTGAGTTGAATCCTGTAAATACTAAATTCTATTTGGCGTCATGTACATCTTTGAACTACTCAACGCCTCTTCATTGTCCTTTTTGCGACATATTAAAAAATGAGCCTCAAGCATAGTATTTGGAATCTGAAAGAAAATTTTATACTGTCGGTGTAGGAGCCATACTCTGGAAAATCCATCATTTTGGATTTTTTCGATACCTTGATATTGTAACTGGTGTCGGGATCATGCTTTAATTTTTTTGTACTTTTGCAGTACCTTTTTGGTGCTAAAGATTATAAAATTACCTTACTTTATAAAAAATTAGGAATATGAGACCAAAATGATTTATTGATAAAATGAGTTAAAGAAATGGTTGGGCTGAGTTATTGCAATATGCTATAAAATTAAAATGTAGTTAAGTTCCAATTCAGGTAAATCTTAAACTCATGTACATTATTTTCCAAGATGGGCTTGACTGATAGTATGTCGTACTCTTCTTTTTTAAAATGAGCATGGTGCCTGGGCCAGTTTGCACGCACCTCGACAACTTGACTATGTACCTGTTGTCTCCCACCCGCATATGTACCGGTTAACCCTGCCGACTAAGGCATACTCTGGAAGAGTTTGAATCTTATGAGAAATTTAAAGAGAGAAAGATTCTCTTGAATTGTTGGATAGTTTAAGAACTTAGTAAAGATTTTGCAATCATAAGTGCCTTAAAAGTAAAGGAGGAAAGGCTGGAATAAGGTCCCGTGGATATGGAATAGTCTCTTATTCCTTCTTGGATAAAGACGGGAGTTCATAAGTGGTCTCCTTGTGACCTGAAGCTCACTGGTTTGAATGTGATAGACATTGTATATTGGCATGCAACTGTAGTTTATACCCCGAGTCTTATGCATACCCATATTAGTTATTACTGGGAGCAGTGTGCTGAATTATTCTCACTCAAATGATGAGATGGTTCTCCTTTTCCTTTTAGGTTATCCTTGAAGGAATCTATTGGATAAGCATACAAGTTATTAAGCATTTTCTTGATTTTTTTTCTCTAGTACCATTATGCGGTGATCTAAGCAATCTTTTGTAGAATGCTTGTTTGATCCATGCTTTACCATCCAGGTGGGTGCAAGACCAAGAGTGTTCATGTGGAGATTTGTTCCGGAACGTCTACGAAATGATAAAGGTAGTTAGTCAAATTGGAAAGTTTGATTTTAAGATTAAAATTCTTGTTTATGATGCAATTGAGCAGTGATTTTCCTCTATTATCTGAATTCAGTTTTAAGTTGCATTTCCTTTATCCAAACAAAAAAAGTTTGAGTTGCATTTACTCCCTTGAATCTCTTATTCTCTTTGTAAGATGGAGTAACACTAGGTAAAGCAATGGTGCAGATGTTAGTATTTGGTTCACTTCTTCTGGAAGTAAAATTGTTATTCGGTGCTTTGAGACACTTCTTGTCGCCTCTCAACTAATAGCAACTTCCTCAAAGTGAGTGTTAAAGTTCTGCAGAATGACTTGCCATAACTTTGTTATCTTCCATTTTTCTTTTCTTTTTTCCCCCATTGCTTTGGCTGTCTTCTGCCTTTGCAAGTTGTTAGGTCACACCACTTTGTGCCTGAAAAGCTAAAGGTGCTGAGAAGTTCTAGTAGGAGACAGTTCGGTTTCTTTGCCGCCGCAGAAGACCAATTAGCCGACACTGAGCTTGAGGAAGATGATTCCGAGCAAGAAAGTGAACATCCTGGTGATGAATTTGTTGCCTCTGTCAGTAGTTCAAACGTCCACATGGAAGGTGCTGGTGGTAAGCCTGGAGTACTGTCATTCTACAATCGTCCTTACAGAAGGGAGGAGGAAATCCTTGTGCCTGCTGCTGAAAAGAACCAGAACATTCTACTGTGGTTTGTTGGTCCAGCTGTTCTTGTAGCCTCTTTCATCTTTCCCTCGCTTTACTTGCGCAGGATATTATCAACTATATTTGAGGACTCTTTGTTAACTGGTATGCAAAACTTGTGCTATAACATGTTTCTGGCATAGTTATATCTGTTCCATTTAGTTTATCCTGCTTAAACCCTCCAAAAAGGCTTTTAAGAAAAAATAAGTAAAAAGGTATCATGATCCTTCTGATTGCAGCATCATATTTTTATTGGCAGTAGAATAACAAATGAAATAAACACTCATCCAAAATCTGTTCGCAGGTTAATCTCATTCTTATTGTCCTTTAAGTTGAAGCAACAACAACAACATACCCAGTGTAGTCCCACAAGTGGGGTTTGGGGAGGGTAGTGAAGTGAGTACGCAGCCTTACCCCTACCTTTATACAGGTAGAGAGGTTGTTTCCAATTGTCCTTTAAGTTGAAGCTTACATAGTATTTGATAAACAGAAATCTTCTGAAGCTTGTATAAGCACTCTTCATAATTTTTTCTATCAATCATAAATTGTCTGGTATTCCATGAGCTTGTTCTCGCTTCATTTTTCTTATTCTTTCCTTCTCCAAACAAAAATACTCTGTCCGACCACAAGTACGTGGCCGTTGTCAACCATCAGGTCCTTAGAACTTCTGCAAAATATTGATGTATGGATTCTGGAGAAGTGCCTGCAACTTAAATATTGATGCCATAAATTTTGCATCGTGGAGGATCGTGTGTTAATACTAGTAGGATATCTTGTGTCCACCAAACACAATATCTGTGTCAAAATCAGGTGTTTGTTGCGTGACTGAAATATCAATCATCTTTGCCTTGTTGTTATTTAATCATTCATGCTACAGTTTCCTTTTTTAAGTTTTATTACAAGTATCAAGTCATTGCACTTTCGCTAAATAAACTGTGCTCTCGACCTGCAGATTTCCTCATCTTGTTCTTCACAGAGGCTCTGTTTTACTGTGGAGTAGCAGTGTTTCTTCTCCTAATAGATCGTCTAAGGAGACCGCTTGAGTTAGTATCTTCTGACAGGAAAACTATCCCACCACTCGGATATAGAATATCTTCAATTGCTGTACTGGCACTTAGTCTAATAATTCCAATGGTGACCATGGGGTTTGTTTGGCCATGGACTGGTCCTGCTGCTTCTGCTACTCTCGCCCCCTATCTTGTTGGTATAGTTGTTCAATTTGCTTTTGAGCAGTATGCAAGATATATTGACTCACCTTCATGGTCTGTTATCCCCATTATCTTTCAGGTAAGGACTAAATCGTATCGGTAATTTCACTGGAATGTTTATAGAGAAAGAAAACATTGAGCACTGACCACTGTGATGTTTGTTGTATTGTGGCCCCATTAGCTGCAACTCTGAAATGTCATCAGGAATAGGGCCGCCCTCCCCCAAAACCCTCCATTGTGTTTCATTGAATTTTTTTTGCAGTTCTTCGAACTTAGCCTTTTAGAGTCTAGATGTTTAAACCCTTTCAAATATTTCAAATTTCCTATAAAAACTATCTTTTTTACTGCCTTTAAAACACTCCGCTAGATCCGTGGAAGACAATTTTCATTTTTCAAGCTTAACTATGTTGACTCATTGAACTCTATTCAAACTTTTATTACCCATGTATACTTTTGTTGTTTTAATGGAAAATCCAGTTAAGCCGACTACACCAGTACTAGAAGTTTCAGTTTTGCTCCCTAATGTCGTACTTGTATCTTTACCATAATGTCATACTTGTATATTTACTTGGAGGTCACACTTGTATCTTTTCTATTTACGTTGTTTCTGATAACCATTCTGTCTTGTTCGTGAAATAACTTCACAATATGTCTCTCCAAAAGGATGGATACTTTATCCAATATTCAGTAAGCTGATTGTTTGACGTCATATTGCTTCCAAGTCGTCTTGAAAGAATTTTATGCTCACCTTTCTGGTTGAATATTCTAACACTTATGAAAGCAAGTTTTATGGTAGTTGATGAGGTTACTTTATCCTTCTTTGGCATAATTTTACAGGTCTACAGGTTGCATCAACTGAATAGGGCAGCGCAACTGGTAACAGCCCTTTCTTTGACAGTAAGAGGAGCAGAGATGACTGCCCAGAACTTGGCAATAAATGGCTCATTGAGCACACTTTTAAATGTCCTTCAATTCCTTGGGGTTATATGTATTTGGTCCCTTTCTAGCTTCATCATGAGATTTTACCCATCTGCTACTATGGCTGAGGGGTAAGACATGATTCTGCTAAAATCTGTTCCGCACTAAATACTAGGGAATAGTCAAAGTTCTGGTTGCTTGTTTGCAAGTGCCACGTCTTTTGTGGTTGCTGTGGTTATTCTTCAGTTATGGTCCCTGTTGTTGTAGACTTGAGATCTTTGTTGAATCTGAAAGAACATGACTACCGAAGCCTTAATCGCTCTCCAACATATATCACCTTCGCAGAAAATTCTTTGCAAATGAAGGACTGCAAGGTATAGGGCTGCTGATCATCCTGTCACCTTTTTTATGTATTTGGTTCAATAGGCTGTGTATTTTGACATTACCAGGTGGAATACTCGACTCACCAAGGAATTTTACATTGGTGGATATTTTATGAAATTAGAGGGCAAGTAGGTATCCATGTTAGTGTAAAGACGGGACCAAATGTGAAGTTGATTTTTTTTTTTTTTTTTTTTTTTTTTTTTTTTTCAAAATTTT
>MDKF010521968.1:0-29290 GCA_026770625.1 Nicotiana glauca
CCCAAGAACTGGAGTCACATACTCACGAACATCTAAGAAATACTAAATACAAGGTCTGAAAGAAACATAAATATGATTATCCTGAATACAAAGAGATGACAGTTTAATGTAAGGATAGAAGGGACACGTCAGGCCTGCGGACGCCTGCAAGGCTACCTCAGTCTCGTGAAAATGAAAACCTGCTCCTGCACTAATGCTGCTGCTGCTCCTCAAAACCTAGACATGTGCAAAAATGCACAGAAGTGTAGCATCAGCACAACCGACCCCATGTGCTGGTAAGTGCCTAGCCTAACCCCGACAAAGTAGTGACGAGGCTAGACTGGACATCACATAAACCTGTGCAGATATATATATACGAGTACAACGAAAAATAGCAAGAACATAACAATTTAAACTAGGAGGGGAGCATGCTTCAGGGGTGACAGTTAGAAACAAATATCAGGAATAATGGTAAGTACATCTACAATTTAACTTCTAGCAATAATGAATAAACAAGGCAACTTTCATATTCAACTCATCTCGTTGCAGGCGTGCAATCCGATCCCATTTCTCAATATTTCGTGGTAGGCATACCACCCACTCCCATTTCAATATATCAGATGTGGTAGGCATACCACTCGCTCCCATTTCAATATATCATGTGTGGTAGGCATACCACTCGCTCCCATTTCAATATATCATGTGTGGTAGGCATACCACTCGCTCCCATTTCAATATATCATGTGGTAGGCGTACCACCCGCTCTGTCACGACCCAAAATCCACTAAGGGTCGTGGTGGCGCCGGACACTGCTGTCAGGCCAGCCAAGTCAAATACTAAATTAAATCTCATTTAACACTTTTGAAATACATGATTTTTCCTTTATTATTTAGAAATTTTAAAGAATATATTTTCGAATCGAATTAAAAAGTTACGCAATTAATACAATACTTCGAACCATCCCAGAACCCGGAGTCACAAGTGCATGAGCATCTACTGACAAGAGAAATAACATACAACATCCGTCCGGAATACAATGGATGGAAAGTAAATACATTACAAAGGAAGGGACTACTCTAGCTGCGGCCGCCTCGAATGATGCAACTCACCTAGTCCCAGCGCCATCCATGCTGCTACGCCCAATAGGCTGCTAGAGGTGTATATATACCTGTGCAACAAAAATGCACAGAAGTGTAGTATGAGTACGTAATCAACGTGTACCCAGTGAATGTCCCGCCTAATCCCAAAGGGGTAGAGACGAGATGGTCGACATTGACACACTTTAATGGTCCAACGGTTATTTATTCTCAATATACATATCAACAATGGATTTATTATGTAGCATGATTTTTTTATCCAAATAAAGGAAACAAATAAACACGTAATTCCTTCATAGGAAATTTCCAAGCTTTCTTTTCATTATTAACAATATGATCTCGAGCCATAGCGAGGCATGTAACAGCTTAAATAAATCCAAGCAGCAATAAAAGCATGCGCAAATCATATCGAGGCGACGGTCCGATCCAACAGAAATAAATGTGCACTTGCCGAGGGTCGACGGCGCGCCTATATATGCATCTATTAATCTGCCGAGGCGTTCGGCCCGGTCCAAAATAAACACACACAAATAGACAATCAGTCAAGAATTCAACGTGGAGCAATTATCAAAGAAGGGCCAATTCTCTTTAATAATTTGAGAAAGCGAAGCTTAAGTCCCTTTAGAAATCCATTTATTAATTTAATGTGATTTATTACCCCGCTCGCGAATCATTCATGCGACACGGGTACACGTAAAGTACATGCTCAGATAACCAAATTAGAATTTATTAGAGAAAGATTATCCAAATAAGCCAATTCTCTGTTTAGCAATTCACGAATGATGTTTAATCTATTTTAAATTTGTTTACTAATCAAGGGTGGTTTAAATAATTCAAGTCATCGATGGGTTCATAATTAATTCAAGTATAACATGCTGATGGGTCCTAACTACCAAGACAATAGCATAATAGTAGCTACGCACGGACTCTCGTCACCTCGTGCGTACGTAGCCCCCACAATTAGGAGCACTTAATCATTCACTTCACCTATGGGGTAAATTCCCCTCACAAGATTAGAAAGAAGACTCACCTCGCTCCGAAGACTTGCCACCGGCATTCTACATCCTTCCGAAGGCTTGAACCAACGCACAACGCCCCAAAACTAGCCAATGATCATACAAATCCATTAATATATGCTCAACTATACCTTACAGCTCAATTTACAACAATTCCTAACTCCGAACGAAAGTTAACCAAAATGCCCTCGGGCCCACGTGCCCGGAATTCAAATTTTCTCGAAGACAAAGGTTACCCATGACCTTAGGAACTCAAATATATGATTTTCTCCTAATTCCATACTCAAAATCGTGGCTAAAATCCAAAGTTATAATTTTCTAGGTTTTCAACCAAACCCTCAATTTTTATACTAATTTCCATGCTTAATCTCATACACAATCAATGTATTTAGCTTATAATAGGTGAGAATATCTTACCTTAACATTGTTGATGAAGATCCTCCTTCGAACCCTCCAAAAATCGCCAAATGAAGTGAAGAAAATGAGTGAAATGAACCAAATCCGACCTTTAAAATGACCCTCTGCCTTTAGGCATTTTCGCTTCTACGATGCCTTTCCCGCTTCCGCGGTCCCGCTTCTGCGGACCGCTTGCCGCTTCTGCGGCTCCAAACGACCCCAGGCTTTCCGCTTCTGCAGTCAACCCCACCGCTTCTGCGGTTCCGCATCAGCGGATCAAGGGCCACTTCTGCGGTCCTTCCTGCCCCCGCCCTCGTCCGCTTCTGTGGTTTCTTCTTCGCTTCTGCGGTCCGATTTCCGCAGAAGTGGAAATACCAGATACCAGCAAACTCAACTCTTCCAAAATCCAATTTTTTTGATCCGTTAACCACTCGGAATCCACCTGAGGCCCCCGGGACCCCAACCAATCATACCAACCAACCCCAAAACACATTACGGACTTGCTCGAGGCCTCAAACTACATCAAACAACGCTAAAACCATGAATTACACCCCGATTCAAGCTTTATGAACTTTGAACTTTCCAACTTCTATTTTTGATGTTTAAACATATCAAATCACGCCCGATTGACCTCAAATTTTGCACGCAAATCATATTTGACATTATGGACCTACTCCAACTTCCAAAATTTGATTCCGACCCCGATATCAAAAAGTCAACCCCCCGGTCAAACTCTTCAAAAACCTTAAAATTGCTATCTTTAGCCAAATGGCTTCAAACTGGTCTACGGACCTCCAAATTCACTTCCGATCATGCCCCCAACTCCAGAATCACTATACGGAGCTATTCACAGTCTCGTAATCCCAAACGGACATCGATAACACTGAAATGCACTCTAAGCCAAACTTATGAAATTTCTTCTAAAATACTAACTTTCATAATAGGCGTCAAAACGCTCCAGGGTTATCCAAAACCCATTCCGGGCATACGCCCAAGTCCGAAATCATCATACGAACCGCTGGAACCTTCAGATCCTGATTCCGAGGTTGTTTACTCAAAATTCCAATCCTAGTTCATTCTTTCAACTTTAAGCTTCCGAAATGAGAATTCTCTTCCCAAATCAACCCCGAACTTCCCGAAATTAAATTCCGACCATGCGTACAAGTCATAATACCTTAAATGAAGCTGTTCATGGCCTCCAACTGCTGAATGGAGCGCTAGTACTCAAAATGACCGGTCGGGTAATTACACGCTCCCATTTTAATATCACTTGTGGTAGGCGTACCACCCACTCCCTTTAATTTCACCACAATACACAATATGAGCCCAGAAAGGGAACAATCAATTTAATACTCTTCCCAGCAAGGGAACAATCAAATCAATACTTTTCCCGGCAAGAGAACAATAGCAACAAGTCAAACATCCCGACAAGGGAGAGTCGGCTATAACCAATCCTATTCAACTTCTTCTTAACATTAATAATACCAATATTCAGTCAAGATTTCCATAGGATCAAGCAAGAGTGTACAATTATCAAATTAAGACTCACGGTCATGCTCGATACCGGCGCATGGATACTCGTCACCATGCCCATACGTCGTACTCCACACAAAACAGGTAGCAATTATTACTCAACTCCTAATCCCTCAAGCTAGGGTTAAACCAAATACTTACCTCAACTTCCACGGCTAAATCAATCCATAACGACCGCCTTCCCTTTCGAATTCGGCTCCAACTCAATCAAATCTATATAATAACGACTTAATAATATCAATATAAGCTAAACAAATCAAGACCAATGACTAAATATAGGTTCCAAAGCTTTCTTCCCAAAATTCCAAAAATCGACCCTGGGCCTGCTTGGTCGAAACACGAGGTTTGGACCAAATTCATATCACCTTGTGATGACCCAAAGGGTCATCACCTATTTCCTCATTCGTTCCGTGCTTCCGAGTCCTTGAAAACCTCATTTTTACTTGCCTCGATTTACGTGCGTAGTCTGGGCGCGTAGCCGAAAAGTTTTTATGTTGAAATACGTGAATTCTGTGAAACATTTGAAGGATTTTGATATTAATATGATTAAAGTTGACTTTTTTCAACATTTTGGGTAAACGGACCCGGATCCGAGATTGAACGGTCTCGGAAGGTCCGTAGAAAAATATGGGACTCGAGCATGTGCCCGGAGTCGAATTCCAAGGTCTAGAGCCCGAGGAAAGAATTTTTCTTTTAAATTGTTTTTCTGAAGTTATTAAGGAAAATGGAGATGAAAATTGATCAAAAGACTGAGGTATCGGGGTCGTATTTTGGTTTCGACGCCCGGTACAAGTCTTATATATTGTTTAAGCGCTTTCTGTGAAGTTTGGTCGAAATCGGACGTCGTTTGACGTGTTTCAGACTATATGTTCCAAGTTTGAAAGATCATGAAGTTTAGAAGAAAAATCATGTGTTTTGAGGCTTGATTCTATGTAAATGATGTTATTTTGGCGATTTGATCGCATGAGTAAGTCCGTAGGATGTTTTTGAGGTTGTGTACATGTTTGGTTTGGAGCCCCGAGGGCTCGGGTGAGTTTTGGATAGGCATCAGACTGCATTTTCTCATTTTTAAAAATCTGGTATTTTCACTGCTGGAGTCTTCGCATTTGCGAAGAAATGATCGCAAATGCGATAATCACAAATGCGACCACTTGATCGTAAATGCGAGAAATGGGAGTTCAGGAAGGGATTGCAAATGCAAAGGAAAACTTTGCAAATGTGAAGGGGCCAGGGATCGCAAATACGAGGCCCTCTTCGCAAATGCGAAGGTCCCAATTTTGCCCTGGCTTCGCAAATGCGAAGGTTTGTTCGCAATTCCCACGTCTGAGGCCCAGCAAATTTTATACTTAGTCGAATTTTCACCACTTTTCACCATTCTTTCAAAACCAATGGGTTATAAGCGATTTTTCAAGAGCAAACTTCATCCCAAATCACTTGTAAGTTGATTTTTACTCGATTCTTTCAATCTTTAACATCATTAAATATGTTTTCCACTTGAAATCAAGGATTTTCATGGGTGAAATTGGGGTATTTGGGTAGAACCTAGGTTTTTTATAAATTGGGGAGTTGGACATCGATTTGAGGTCCGATTTTAAAACAAATTATATATTTGAGTTCGTGGGCGAATGGGTAACTGGATTTTGGTCCGAACCTCGGGTTTTGACCACGTGGGCCCGGGGGCATTTTTGGAAATTTTGGGAAAAACTTGGGAAAATCCTTTTTTATGCTTTCAAATTGATTCATATAGTGTTTATTAAAGTAATTGAGAAATTTGTGATTTGATTCGAGCGTATTGTAGGTGGAACTACGAGGTAAAGCGATAGTTGAGGATTAAGTGGATTTCAAGGCTTTGAGGTAAATGTTTGGTTTAACCCTAGCTTGAGGGAATAGGAGTTGAGTCTTGCAGCTAATTGCTATGTGATCGAGTATGATGTATAGGCATGGTGACGAGTATCTATACATTGATGTCTAGCACGACCGTGCCTCCTTATAATGTGATTATCATGAATTGGTTGTGAACTTCATATCTATTGGAGAATTTCTATATGTTGTGAATAACATGTGAATGGTGATGGAATGATTTGATTCCTAGGAGCATTGGCTCGAGTTGTGATACGAATATTGAAAGTATACAAAATAACTTGATTCTTTAGAGCATTGGCTAAAAAGGGGTAGAGTGAATTATATGATAAGAAAAGTAAGAAAGAGAAAGCGTGTTGATTATTTCCTTGCCGGGACGTTTGGTTGAACTTGTTGGTTTCTCTCCCTTGCCGGGATTTTTTTCAAATGTTTGCTTATTGTTATGTCCCTTAATTGTGACTGTTGTTTGAGGAGTTAGACTGTTAAATGATATTGAGGATCGGGTTGCGCGCCGCAACAATAATATTGAGGATCAGGTTGTGCGCTGCAACAATGATATATGAGGGTCGGGTTGCGCGCCGCAACAGTGATACCTGATAAATGGTGTGGGTCGGGTTGCACGCCGCAATAGTGATATTTGTGGAGCGGGTTGCACACCGCAACAGTGATATTTGTGGAGCGGGTTGCACGCCGCAACAGTTATTGATACCATGTGTTGTATCGAGTGTTGATTCCTTGTTCATTGTGAATCTAAGCTGCTTTAATTTGGTTACCTGGGATTGCTGTTAATATTGTATCTCCTCATAACATGTTTCCCCTCCCATGTTGTTAATTGGCTTGTATTCGATATTCCGCTGTATATTTATAACTGCACAGGTTTATGTGGTGTCCAGTCTAGCCTCGTCACTACTTCGCCTGGGGTTAGGCTAGACACTTACCAGCACATGGGGTCGGTAGTGCTGATGCTACACTTCTGTGCATTTTTGCACAAGTCCAGGTTTTGAGGAGCAGCAACAGCATTAGTGTGGGAGCAGGTTTTCATTTTCACGAGACTGAGGTAGCCTTGCAGGCGTCCGCAGGCCCGGCGTCTCTTCTTTATGTTCTCTTTATTTTTATTGTTTTCGAGAAGGACATCTTATATATTTCTTTCAGACCATTGTATTTAGTATATTCTTAGTAGTTCGTGAGTACTGTGACACCAAATCTTGGGTAGAGGCTATTATTGACTATTCCGCATTTTGATTCGTGTTTATAAATCAGACTTCCGCTATGAATCTTGTTAAATTTTGTGTTCTATATTGACGTTGTAAACTGTTAAAGTAATTGTCCAGTAATTAAAGGGTAAATAAGTTGGCTTGCCTAGCTAGCAGGAGTAAGCGCCATCACGATCCTGATGGTGGGAAATCCGAGTCGTGACAAGTTGGTATCAGAGCACTAGGTTACATAGGTCTCACAACTCACGGACAAACTCGGTAGAGTCTGAGGGATCGGTACGGAAACGTTTGTATTTATCCCCCAAAGGCTACAGAGTTAGGAAAGTTTCGCATTTGTTCTTTCTCGTCGTGCGCTTCTATTTTTCAAGTACCGATTGAATTTCTACTCTATTCCTCCGCAGATGATGAGAACACGCGCTTCTTCATCTACCGCTCAGTAGTTCGAGACCTCAGCAGCATCCCCAATGGCGGAGCCTCAAGTTGATTTCGAGGAGGAGGTTCTTGTCCCAGCAGTTCCAGTGGGCCCAGCTCAGGTCCTAGAAGGGTTCATTGCCACCCTAGTTCTTCAGGACGCTCTAGTCCAATTGGTAGGCCTCATAGAGGGTGTCATTCGAGCGGGTTTGCTTCCAGTGGTTCTGCCAGCGGTGGCAGGTCAGCCGGGTATAGTGGCTCAGGCTAGGAGTGAGATCACTTTTCAGGAAGCAGCCAGTGTGGGCCGTAGAGTTGAGACAACTCTGCTATAGGGAGGTATTCATGGGTCGGATAAGAGGCCCCGTCATGCAGGTAGATTCAGTGGTACCTCATCAGGATGTAGAGTTTCTTATGGTAGAGGCCATCCTCCCACGCCTTTTCAGTCAGCTCTCCAGGTCACTCATGGTACTTCAGGTGGTCATTTAGGTCAACAGGTTCAGCCTCAGTTCCCTCAGCTGCAGCGTTCATGTAGATGTTATGAGTGTAGTGAGTATGGTCACAACAGGAGGGTTTGCCCGATGTTGAGTGGTGCTCAGCCGCAGCAGACGAGGTCTTGCCATGCTTGTGGTGATCTGAGGCACATTGTGAGATATCGCCCCCGAGTTTATGGCAGCTTCCAGCATCAGAGTTCTCGTGTTATGATTCAGGCACCGAAGGTTCCACAACCTACCTAGCCAGCTAGAGGCGGGGGCAGAGGTGTTAGAGGTGGAGGTAGAGGTCTTAGAGGTGGAGTTTAGGTTGCCAGAGGTAGAGGCTAGCCAGCAGCTAGGCTAGAGGCTGAGTCTTCAAGTGCAAACATTACAGGTACTATTCTGGTTTGTGATAGAGATGTGTCAGTGCTATTTGACCTTGGGTCTACATATTCATATGTATCGTCCTATTTTGCACCCTGCCTGACTATGTCTAGTTATGCTTTGGACATACCTGTTTATGTATCTACACCGGTGGGTGACTCAGTAGTAGTCGATCGGGTGCATTATTCCTGTGTGGTTGTGTTTGAGGGTCTTGAGACCTATGTTGATTTACTGCTTTTAGATATTGTGGATTTCGACGTTATTTTGGGGATGGATTAGTTGTCCCCGTATCATGCTATCTTAGATTGTCACGCCAAGACCGTGACCTTGGCTTTGCCAGAATTGCCCCGACTAGAGTGGAAAGGGACCCCGGGTCATGCCACCCGCAGTATTATTTCATATGTTAAGGCTCGATGCATGGTCGAGAAGGGGTGTTTAGCTTATCTGGCGTATGTTCGCGACTCCAGCACAGAGGTTCCTTCTATTGACTCTATTCCTATTGTTTGGAAATTCCCCGAGGTTTTCCCTTCAGACCTGCCGGGTATGCCGCCCGACAGGGATATTAATTTCTGTATTGATCTGGCTCCGGGCACGTAGCCCATTTCTATTCTGCCGTATCGCATGGCCCTGCCAGAGTTGAAGGAGTTAAAGGACCAGTTGCAGGATTTACTAGAGAAGGGTTTTATCAGGCTTAGTGTTTCTCCTTGGGGTGCGCCGGAGTTATTTGTGAAGAAGAATGATGGATCGATGCGGATGTGTATTGATTACCGGCAATTGAACAAAGTGACGATAAAGAACAAGTATCCGCTGCCGAGGATTGATGATCTGTTTGACCAGCTTCAGGGAGCAAAGGTGTTTTCAAAGATAGACTTGAGATCTGGCTACCATCAGCTGAAGATTAGGGCATCTGATGTCTCTAAGACAGCATTCCGCACTCGATATGGGCACTACGAGTTTTTAGTCATGTCATTTGGGTTGACCAATGCCCCAGCAGCATTTATGGAGTTGATGAACCGAGTGTTCAAGCCATATCTAGACTTATTCATGATAGTCTTTATTGATGATATTTTGGTGTACTCCCGCAGCAAGGAAGAGCACGAGCAGCACCTCAGAGTGGTTCTTCAGACTTTGAAGGATAGTCAGCTATATGCTAAGTTTTCGAAATGCGAGTTCTGGTTGAGTTCGGTTGCATCTCTCGGTCATATTGTATCAGCAGAGGGTATTCAGGTGGACCCGAAGAAGATTGAGGCAGTCAAGAATTGACCTCGACCAGCTTCAGTGACCAAGATTCGAAGTTTCTTGGGGCTAGCAGGTTATTACCGTCGGTTCGTAGGGGGATTTTCTTCTATTGCAGCCCCGATGACCAGGTTGACCCAGAAGGGTGCCCAGTTCAGGTGGTTAGATGAGTGTGAGGCGAGCTTTCAGAAGCTCATGGCAGCTCTGACTACAGCACCGATGTTGATTTTACCCACAGGTTCAGGGCCTGACACAGTCTATTGTCATGCTTACCGTATTGGGTTGGTAGCAGTATTGACGCAGGATGGCGAAGTCATTGCCTATGCTTCGAGGAAGTTTAAGATCCATGAGAAGAATTATCCGGTTCATGATTTAGAGTTGGCAGCGGTTGTTCATGCTTTGAAGATTTGGAGGCATTACCTATATAGTGTGACGTGTGAGGTGTACACGGATCACAAGAGCCTTCAGCACCTGTTCAAGCAGAAGGAGTTGAATATGAGACAGAGGAAATGGCTAGAGTTGTTGAAAGATTATGATGTTACTATCTTATATCACCTGGGTAAGGCAAATGTGGTGGCCGATGCATTGAGTAGGAAGTCCGCCAGCATGGATAGTCTTACTTATATCCCGGTCAGCCAGAGGCCGCTTACTTTAGATGTTCATGCCTTGGCCAATCGATTCGTGAGATTAGATATTTTTTAGTCCAGCAGGGTATTGGCTTGCATGGTCGCTCGTTCTTCTCTATTGGAGCATATCCGTGATCGGCAATTTGATGATCCTCATTGTGAGCACGTGATTTTTTCCCTATATATGAGTTATTCCCATAAAATTCAAACAAAAGATTGTTTCTTAATTTTACAATTTTTGTGAATTTTGTATTAATTGTTTGCCTGATATTTGTGCATGTTAAGTCATATAAAAATATAAAAAATATGCATTTGCATTTAGGATTTAATTTCATTTTTTTAGCATTAATTAGGTATTGATTCAGTTTAGAACAATTTAAAAAAATCACAAAAAAATAGTCTTAGGTCATTTTAATTGATAATTGTTGCATTTTTGATTGATAATTAATTTTTAATAATTTTAGAAGTTAAAAAGTTTAATCAGGTTTTTATTTTGATTTTTACAAAATCAGAAAAAAAAAAAAAAAAGTAAAAAATACAAAATACAAAAATGAAAATGAAATACAAAAAGCAAAAGAAATAACAAGAAAAATCAAAGAAGAAAGAAAAACAATTAATGTGGGCCAAATATAAACCTAGCCCCAGTCTGCCTAGTCCAAGCACAAGATACCCGTCCCAGGCCCAATTATTTTTCACCCGGTCCGGTCCAAAGGAGGACCAAACGACGTCGTTTTACATCTTTAAATCTGAGCCCCTCATTTCTCCTAATCTAACGGTCCAGAACCAATTAACTAAAATACATATGTCAAAAGTAACGCCTCATCCGTTCAGTCACCCTTTTCTTCTCAAAAGACTTCATCCCCAAACCCTAAATTAGCCACCCTAATGCTGTTACCATTCGCCGGCGGCGCCGACGCCGTTGCCTTCCAAACGGACACCAAAACAACCCCTTCACCTCCTCTCCATGAATATCTACCTTTCACCTCTCAAACACCATCCAAGAGCTTCAAATCAGTGAAACCCTAAACGCTGCCTCTTGATCCTTTGCCCTTTCCGACCGGCGGCGGAGTTTGAAGACACCCAAAATCCGACCACACAATTATCATCCTTCCCTGTATCTGTCATCATTGCCTCTCCAAAATTGGACATGTCCAAGGTTAAAACCAGAGAAGAGGAAAATCCCAAGCTTCACGGGGCTTAGAACGAGCGTTACTCAAAGAAAACATATGATTGACACCACTTTCAAGACCAGTCCGAGCCATTCGAGGTTGTTAAAATTTTTGCCCCATATGGCCTTCAAGGTAATTTCTTTGTTTTGCCCATTTAAAGTCTTCATCTTCTGACCTTTTGCTTATTCTTTCTCGTGCGTTTCTTCGTCGTTTCCCTTTCCTTTTAATGTTTCTGCATATCATACTTAGGGATTTGTTGGGTTGGAATATTAAACACATTGCTTGAACTTCCGGTCTACTCCGTGAAGCTTTTCAATTTATGGACCTTCTCTTGAGTTTTGTAGTCTGTTTAATTGTTGATTTTTAGTTGCTTAATTGGGTTCTGTTCATACGAAGGTGGATTTGGAACTCGATTTGGATTAACTTCAGGCTGTCAGTTGGTTAATTGTTCATTAGTGTAGTGTTTAATATAGGTTGTTAGGATATAGCTGTATAAGTCATTAGTTAACTTTAGCTAGAATAAGAATTGAATTAATTCATGGTATTTGGGTAAATTGGAGCAAAATCACAGAGTAACAAGTTTAACTAGGGTAAAAAAATGGGTGGGAATTGGTTTGAGGTAAGGCAGTAATTTTAAAACTAGAGTGGGGGCATTTTGGGTATATAAAATGGGTTAATAACAATTTCAAGGAATCTCAAGGGTAGTTTTGGGAAGGGAAAAAGGGTAGTTTAATAAAAAATGGTAAATGTTGAAATGAAGTAGGGGTATAATAGGAATTTTAAGGAAATAGAACCTTCTAGAGTGGCCTTTAGTGTAGGTTTTAGATAAATAATTGCACTTACTTGTGCAACAAGTTAGAAATATAAGGGTAGAAATAAAAATAGAAGAATGGCTAATTGGTAAAATAGAAGTCTGAAATTCCCTCCCAATTGTGTCTATAAATAGGCAGTAATTCTGCCTTGTTTGACAAGTTGAACCCAAAAAAAAAATTCCCCAAAAAATATCTGTCCAATTCCAGATCTGAAAATTAAAGTTTCAGATTCTAATTTCTTCTTCTAGGTCTAAATTTCTTTCAAAAAATCCAAAAAAAACAATCCAAAAATCAGTAGAAACCAAAAAATAAACACTGTTCCATTGGATTTTCAGCTGAATTTCAATTGTTAAGATTCAACTTTTGGAATTTGTGGATTAGACGTTATGTGATGCAAATTTGAGTAGTTTTTAGGGTTCAAATACACTGTTTTGGCTGGTTCTTGTTGAATTTTGAACTTTTCTGGATTTCGAACCTATTCCTTGGCTGTTGGTTATTCGATAACTGTTAGGAATTGTTTGTTGCTGCTACTGTGCTGTGGCTGACTTCCTCTTCTTCTACTTGTGTCGATTTCCAGGTACTTTTCTGATGTCTATACTGATCTGGAAGTGTTGATCCACCTGTATGAATACATTTGAAGCCAAATAATGAAGAATTCATTTGTTGATATCTAGTTTAGCATTTTAGTGTAATTAAACTGTTTAAGCAAATTAAAAATGTGTAAATTGGACTGATTTGAACTGTTTGGGTCTGCATTGGATTATGTTAGACTGTTTAACATTTGATTGTTTAGCCTTAACTTTAGTATAGTTGAATGCTTGCTTGGTTTAACATTTGTTCAAAAAAAAAACAAATATGGAATTAGCCATAACCTCTAGTATTATTTTAAGGGTTGTAGTTTGTTTTGAATAGGTGCTTGAACTTAGAGTAATCCAGGATTCAAAAGTTTTGTAAAAGTTGTTGAGTTTATTGACTTGTATTAGACTAATTGTCAATTCGAATTAGACAGGCTGTAATAATTGTGGACTGTTTGTTTGTATTCGTTAAATAATTTCTAAGCTACTGATTCTGTTAGTATATGGTGATAATATGGATTCTGTTAGTTTTAGTATAAGCAGGGGATTACTTAGATTTGAAATAAAAGAAAAAAAAACAGAATAGTTATATGGAAATTCGATCAGGTCATTTCAAATTTTCTTTTATATTAAACCTGATGAAGGATTAAAACGACTATATTTTAAGCTTGTTTTACTCGATTAGTTGAATGGTAAATTAAAATGGGCTCTAATTCAATTTTCCTCTACCGGATTCATAAGTAAAGACCAACTGGTTTCAATTGATTGTATAATTTTAATTGGCAAATTAAAGCCTCCATGGCTTGGTTCTTTCAGTCATGGGCCTAGCTGATGCATCTGGCCCATATGTTTGAATACTTAGGCTACAAGATTTCAAGCCAGAAAAATATTGTTGAAGTTTGAATAAGGCAAGGTCCAAAATATAATAATACTTGAAAAAAAAAATAAGTTGGAGCGGGGAAATTAAACCATAAATATAAAGTCGGATTTTTAATTAGGTAGCGGGTTCAAGCTAAAAGGTTTTATACTTTTGTTTGAATCCGAACTTGAATTTGAGATTCGAATTTATATTTGTGGATTAATTAACCTTTAGAGACAAAACAGAAGCAGAAAACCTAGCATACTTTAGTTTGGACTTTAATAATAAATGAGACGAGCCTCGCTCAATAAAAAATACAAAAGGCGGGGCCCTCAACAATTGTTATATAAAGATACTTAGAAATTGGGAGGATCGTTTAGCGAATTTCACGGTCTTCCCCAAAGATAATAAACGCGTAGTCGCTTTAGGCGCGTATATTAATAATATTACCTTCTTAAATATGGGTGCACATTTATGTGACCCAAATTCAAATCTCAACGAAGTCGAAGTGTGTCAAAATCCACGGGCGCACTGGTGCGGCGTGGTTCGAGATACATTTTCACGGCATTGTAATTCTTGTAAAAAATAAATAAATAATAAATCATAAAAGCGGGATATTAACAAAAGGCACATAAAGATAGAACATGTATTGAAATCAGATAAAATTAAATACAACAGTTGAGCGACCGTGCTAGAACCACATAATCCGGGAATGCCTAACACCTTCTCCCGGGTTAACAGAATTCCTTATCCGGATTTTGGTTCGCGGACTGTTAATAGAGTCATATTTTCCTCGGTTCGGGATTCAACCGATGACTTGGGACACCATTAATTTCCTAAGTGGCGACTCTGAATAAATAATAATAAATCCCGTTCTGATTGTCCTTTAATTGGAAAAACTCCTTTCTTTCTATATCCCTTCCCGGGGTGTAGTAAAAGCCGATAAAGCTCTTCGGAAAAAGGAGGTGTGATACCCATTTGTGTGTCCTGAGAGACACGGTGCATCGTGGAGGTGCCACGAAGGTGACCTTAGATGATGATGGTGTGTTGAGATTGCAGGGACGAGTTTGTATGCCCAATGTTGATAGGATTCGAGAGTTGATCTTAGCGGAGGCTCATAGTTTCCGGTATTCTATTCACCCGGGCGCCGCAAAGATGTATTAGGACTTGCGGCAGCATTATTGGTGGCGTAGAATGAAGAAGGATATTGTTGTGTATGTGGCTCGATGTTTGAACTGTCACCAGGTCAAATATGAGCATCAGAGGCCCGGCAGTTTGTTTTAGAGGATTGAGCTTCCCGAGTGGAAATGGGAGAGGATTACCATGGATTTCATTACTGGACTTCCGTTGACCCGGAAGAAGTTTGATGCTAGTTAGGTCATTGTGGGTAGGCTGACCAAGTCAGCGCATTTCATTCCACTGGCAGTCTCATATTCATCTGAGAGGTTAGTTGAGATTTATATCAGGGAGATTGTCCGCCTTCATGCTGTGCCGATATCCATTATTTCGGACCGGGGTACGTAGTTTACCTCGCGCTTCTGGGGAGCAGTTCAGCAAGAGTTGGGCACCCAGGTCCAGTTGAGCACAACATTCCATCCTCATATGGACGGTCAGTCCGAGCGGACAATACAGATTTTGGAGGATATGCTCCAAGCTTGCGTCATTGATTTTGGAGGCTCATGGGACCAGTTTTTACCTTTAGCAGAGTTCGCCTACAACAACAGCTACCAGTCCAGCATTCAGATGGCTCCGTATGAGGCGTTGTATGGTAGGCGATGCCGGTCTCCAGTCGAATGGTTTGAGCCGTGAGAGGCTCGGTTATTGGGTACAGACTTAGTTCAGGAGGCCTTAGATAAGGTCAAGATCATTCAGGACAGGCTTCGTACGGCTCAGTCGCGGCAAAAGAGTTATGCAGATCGTAAGGTCCGACATGTAGCTTTTATGGTTGGTGAGCGGGTATTGCTACGGGTATCGCCTAGGAAGGGCGTGATGAGGTTCGGAAATAAGGGGAAGCTCAGCCCTAGGTATATTGGTCCGTTTAAGATTCTTGATCGAGTAGGAGAGGTGGCTTATAGACTTGCATTTCCACTTAGCTTATCAGCCGTGCATCCAGTTTTTCATGTGTCTATGCTTCGGAGGTATCACGAAGATCCTACCCATGTGTTAGACTTCAGCACTGTCCAGTTGGACAAGGATTTATCTTATGAGGAGGAGCCGGTAGCTATTCTAGACCGGCAGGTTCGTCAGTTGAGATCTAGGAGTTTTCCCTCCGTTCATGTTCAGTGGAGAGGCCAGCCCCCTGAGGCCTTGACCTGGGAGTCCGAGTCTGATATGCGGAGCCGTTATCCACATCTGTTCCCCGACTCAGGTACTTCTTTCTTTTGTCCGTTCGAGGACGAACAGTTGTTTTAGAGGTGAGGTTGTGATGACCCAAAGGGTCATCACCTGTTTCTTCATTCGTTCCGTGCTTCCGAGGCGTTGAAAACCTTATTTTTACTTGCCTCGATTTGCGTGTGCAGTCCGGGCGCGTAGCCGGAAAGCTTTTATGTTGAAATATATGATTCTAAGAAAAATTTGAAGAATTTTGATATTAATATAATTAAAGTTGACTTTGGTCAACATTTTGGGTAAACGGACCCGGACCCGAGATTGGACAGTCCCGGAAGGTCCGTAGAAAAATATGGGACTCGGGCATGTGCACGGAGTTGAATTTTGAGGTCTAGAGCCCGAGGAAAGAATTTTTCTGTTAAATTATTTTTTCTGAAATTATTAAGGAAAATGGAGATGAAAATTGATCAAAAGACTGAGATATCGGGCTCATGTTTTGGTTCCGACGTCTGGTACAAGTCTTATATATTGTTTAAGCGCTTTCTGTGAAGTTTGGTCGAAATCGGACGTCGTTTGACGTGTTTCGGACTATATGTTCCAAGTTTGGAAGTTCATGAAGTTTAGAAGAAAAATCATGTATTTTGAGGCTTGATTATATGTAAATGATGTTATTTTGGCGATTTGATCGCACGAGTAAGTCCGTAGGATGTTTTTGAGGTTGTATACATGTTTGGTTTGGAGCCCCGAGGGCTCGGATGAATTTTGGATAGGCAACAGATTGCATTTTATTATTTTTAAAAATTTGGTATTTTCACTGCTGGAGTCTTCGCATTTGCGAAGAAATGATCGCAAATGCGACCACTTGATCGCAAATGCGAGAAATGGGAGTTCTGGGAGGGATTGCAAATACGAAAGGGCCAGGGATCGCAAATGCGAGGCCCTCTTCGCAAATGTGAAGGTCCCAATTTTGCCTTGGCTTCGCAAATGCGAAGCTTTGTTCACAATTCCCACATCCGAGGCCCAGCAAATTTTATACTTAGTCGAATTATCACCACTTTTCACCATTCTTTCAAAACCCAAACACTATAGGCAATTTTTCAAGAGCAAACTTCATCCCAAATCACTTGTAAGTTGATTTTTACTCGATTCTTTCAATCTTTAACATCATTAAACATGTTTTCAACTTGAAATCAAAGATTTTCTTGGGTGAAATTGGGGTTTTTGGGTAGAACCTAGGTTTTCGATAAATTGGGGAGTTGGACCTCGATTTGAGGTCCGATTTCAAAACATATTACATCTTTGAGTTCGTGGGGGAATGGGTAACCGGATTTTGGTCCAAACCTCAGGTTTTGACCATGTGGGCCCGGAGGCATTTTTGGAAATTTTGGGAAAAACTTGGTAAAATCATTTTTTATGCATTCAAATTGATTCATATAGTGTTTATTAAAGTAATTGAGTAATTTGTGATTAGATTCGAGCGTATTGGAGGTGGAACCGCGAGGTAAAGTGATAGTTGAGGATTAAGTGGATTTCAAGGCTTTGAGGTAAGTGTTTGGTTTAACCCTAGCTTGAGGGAATAGGAGTTGAGTCTTGTTGCTAATTGCTATGTGATCGAGTATGGTGTATAGGCATGGTGACGAGTATCTATACATTGGTGTCTAGCACGACCGTGAGTCCTTATAATGTGATTATAATGAATTGGTTGTGAACTTCATATATATTGGAGAATTTCTATATGTTGTGAATAACATGTGAACGGTGATAGGATCATTTGATTCCTAGGAGCATTGGCTCGAGTTGTGATACGAATATTGAAAGTATACGAAATAACTTGATTCTTTGGAGCGTTGGCTCAAAATGGTAGAGTGAATTATAAGATAAGAGAAGTAAGAAAAAGAGAAAGCGTGTTGATTATTCCCTTGCCGGGACGTTTGGTTGAACTTGTTGGTTTCTTTCCCTTACCGGGATTTTTGTCAAATGTTTGCTTATTGTTATGTCCCTTAATTGTGACTGTTGTTTGAGGAGTCAGACTGTTAAATCATATTGAGGATCGGGTTGCGCGCTGCAATAATGATATATGAGGGTCGGGTTGCACGCCGCAACAGTGATACCTGATAAATGGTATGGGTCGGGTTGCACGCTGCAATAGTGATATTTGTGGAGCGGGTTGCACGCCAAAACAGTGATATTTTTGGAGCGGGTTGCACGCCGCAACAGTGATATTTATGGAGCGGGTTGCACGCGGCAATAGTTATTGATACCATGTGTTTGTATCGAGTGTTGATTCCTTGTTCATTGTGAATCTAAGCTGCTTTAATTTTGTTACCTGGGATTGCTGTTAATATTGTATCTCCCCATAACATGTTTCCCCTCCCATGTTGTTATTGCCTTGTATTCGATATTCCGTTGTATATTTATAACTGCACAGGTTTATGTGGTATCTAGTCTAGCCTCGTCACTACTTCGCCAGGGTTAGGCTAGACACTTACCAGCACATGGGGTCGGTTCTGCTGATGCTACACTTCTGTGCATTTTTGCACAGGTCCAAGTTTTGAGGAGCAGCATCAGCATTAGTGCAGGAGCAGGTTTTCATTTTCACGAGACTGAGGTAGCCTTGCAAGCGTCCGCAGGCCCGGCGTCTCTTCTTTATGTTCTCTTTAGATTGTTGCCTCATTGTTTTCGAGATGGACAACTTATATATTTCTTTTAGACCATTGTATTTAGTATATTCTTAGTAGTTCGTGAGTATTGTGACACCAAATCTTGGGTAGAGGCTATTATTGACTATTCCGCTTTTTGAGTCGTGTTTATAAATCAGACTTCCGCTGTGATTCTTGTTAAATTTCGTGTTCTATATTGATGTTGTAAACTGTTAAAGTTATTGTCTAGTAATGAAAGGGTAAATAAGTTGGCTTGCCTAGCTATCATGAGTAGGCGCCATCACGATCCCGATGGTGGGAAATCCGGGTCGTGACACACCCATTCCCCCACGAGCCCGAATGTACAATTTGTTTTCAAATTCGACCCCAAAACGAGGTCTAAATCAAAGAAAATTGAAAAGCCCTAACTCTACCCATTTCCCCCAATTTCAATCCTAGATTACATGATTTATGCTTAGAAATTCAATAATTAATGAAGGAAAATGAAGAAAATAAGTGGGAATTCACTAACCCAAGTGGCCTTGAAGAATGGGGGCTTCAATGGACTCCTAAGTTCTTGGGGAAGAATAGAGCTCATGTGAATTTTGAAATAAACCCGTATCTACTGTTTATGAAAACTTAAAAAAAATCACTAGGCGAAATTGCCCTTCGTGTTCCCGGAAAAGGGATCGCATTCGCGAAGGTTAAACAGGAAAAGACATCGCGAACGTGGAAGGCTAATCGCGAAAGCATAGAAGAGAAGAGCTAGGGTCCAGGGATTTACTCTACGCGGACGCGTGAGTTCACACGCGAACATGATGAAGGAGGGGCTGAAACTATGCGAATGTGTGATGAGGACCGCGATCGCGAAGAAGGAAACATGAAAGGCATTGCAAACACGAGCTGAAGGCTGCAAACGCGAAGAGGAAAATGCTTGTGCATAAATTGCAGATTTTCTGCAACTTTTGCTAAATTCAAACTACCTCGAACACCTCCGAAAATACTCTCGAGCCCTCGGGGCTCCTAACCAATCACACACACTAACTCAACCACATCCTACAAATTCAACCGTGTGATCAAATCGCCAAAATAACATCAAAATCAATGTATCAAACCTCAAAATCCTCACTTTTTCATCAAACCTCATAAACTTTCAAATTTAGAATTTTAAGTTCGAAACACGTCAAACGACGTCCGATTTCAACCAAACTCCATAGAATTATCTTAAAACACATATAAGACCTGTACTGGGTGTCGAAACCAAAATACGGGCCCGATACCAACATGTTCTAATAAATTTTCATTTCAAATTTCCTTAACAATTTCAGAAAAATAATTTCTTTTAAAAATTTATTTCTCAGGCTCGGGACCTCGGATTTCGATTCCGGGCATACGCCCGAGTCTCATATTTTTCTATGGACCCTCCGGGACCGTCAAATTATAGCTCCGGGTCCGTTTACCCAAAATATTGACCAAAGTCAACTTTACTCATTTTAATACCAAATTTTAGTATTTTTCACAGAATTTCACATAAAAGCTTTCCGGCTACTCGCCCGGACTGCGCATGAAAATCGAGGCAACTAAAAATAAGGTTTACAAGGCCTCGAGAGCATAGAAGGAGAGAGAAAACAAGTGATGACCCTTTGAGTCGTCACATTCGTGGGTCAATTTGGCCATGATGCTGTATATACGAGATTTGATACGTAGTTCAAAAAATTTGTATGTTTATCCTTAAAATATTCTAACACTATGTAGGTAAACAATGTTTGAAAGTTATGCTAAACCTATGATTTTTTTTAACTGTATGTAGGTAAATGATCCAAATAATGGTGTAAATTAATTTTTGAAAGATATATCTTGGGGACCTAGGCTTGAGGTCACAATAATGTCTAAGACCGTTGTGAATGGTTATAAGTTTCATATAGAGGATTGCTCTAAAAATAAAAATATCAACAACAATGAGGTGTGGGTTCAAGGTGATGATGGCAACCAAGTTGGAGATATTGATTATTATGGTGTGCTCAAAGAAATAATAGAACTCGAATATATAGGTTGGCCATTTAAGAAATTGATACTCTTTAGATGCAAGTGGTTTGGCCCAAATCCAACAAGAGGTACAAGAGTACATAATCAATACAATATAATTGAGGTTAATCATACGAGGAAGTATGATCGCTATGATTCTTTCATAATTGCACTAATGTTAGGCAAGTGTATTATGCTCCTTATCCATTGCGGCGGAATAAGTTCGATTGGTGGGTTGTAATAAAAACTAAGCCTGTAGGTAAGGTGGAAGTCGAGAATATGTTAGATGCTGCATATCAAAATGATATCTCCAGTGTTCACCAAATATTGGACGAACTTTTAGAAAATGATTTGGAATATCCTGAACACATATTGGAAGAAGTTGATATAAATGAAGTAATGTGACGGACCGGCCAGTCGTCTCATGATTTACGACTCCGCATCCCCCATTTCTACTTCTTTATGCTTCGTTATCCGTGTTTTGTGGTATCGGCTTGGTCGGATCAAATCCGGAATGATTTTGGTAAGGTTTGAGATACTTAGTCTCTTTTAAGGAAGTTTAAGTTGGAAAAATCAACTGGATGTTAACTTATAAGTTAAAGGGCTCAGATGTGAGTTCCGATGGTTCAATTAACTTCAGGAGGTGATTTATGACTTAAAGGGTGATCAGAATGGGTTTTAGAGGTCCGGAGTAGGTTTAGGCTTGAATTGGCGAAGTTGATATTTTGGCGATTTTCGGTTGATAGACGAGATTTTGATATATGAGTTGTAATAGACTTCTGAGAGTTGAAGTAGCTTCATTAAGTCATTTGGGATGTGTGTGCAAAATTTCATGTCATTCGGACGTGATTTGGTTGGAATTTAATTCAAAAGCGGAATTCTGAAGATTTTTAGAAACTTGGGCTTGAATCCGATGTGTTTTGGTTTATTTGATGTTGTTTGAGGTGTTTTGATGATTGGAACAAGTTTAAATAAGGTATTAGGATATATTTGTTCCTTTGGTTAAGGTCCTAGGGGCCTCGGGTGAGTTTCGGGTGGTCAATCGGATCATTTTGGAGTTTAGAAAATTACAGAAGTTGCAGGTTCAACTATTGTAGGGTTTTACTCTTCGCATTCGCGAGTGGACCCTAGTGTTTGTGAAGAGTCAGTGGTCGTCAGTGGGATTTTGACCTTCGCGTTCGTGAAGGGGAGTCACGCATTCGCGAAGTATTATGATTTGAGGCATCGCGTTCGCGGAAGGTAAGTCGCGTTTGCGTAGGGTCTTTTTTGGAGCAGTTGGTTAGGGGTCAAGTGTTCATCGCATTCGCGGAAGAGTGATCACATTCATGAAGGATAAGGTTGAGGAAAGAATCACGTTCGCGATGATCATGTCGCGTTCGCATAGAGGAAAAGCTGGTCAAAGTAAGTTTGTGCTTCGCGAACGTGAGGGTTTGATAGTAGAATGTTTTTAACTCGTCTTGACCAGCAATTGTAAGGTTTATTTCCTCCATAGTTGGCCATTTTGGGAGATTTTTTAAGGAGATTGTAGGGATTCAAGGGGAATCATTGGGAGGTAAGATTCTTGGGCTAAAAACTCGATTATTATGTGAATTCCACCTAGAAAATCATGAAAACTAAGCCTAAAATTGAAGAACTAGGGCTTGAGAAATTAGACTTTTGATTTGGTATTTGAAGGACCATTTGGGGTCGGATTTGAGCACTTTTGATATGTATGAACTCGTGGAGAGATAAAGAATCTATTCATGTGAAAATTTCTGAATTTTGGAGACGTAGGCCCGGGGATCGGGTTTTGGTAATTTCGGGATTTCTGCCATTTATTGACAGTTTTCACTTGGGCTTTGTTCCCTTGGCATATTTTGACATCCTCGTTCTGATTTTGGATAGATTCGACGCATGTGGAGGCCGATTCCAGGGGAAAAGGCGTCGTGAGCTAGAGATTTAGCTGGTTTGAGGTGAGTAATGATTGTAAATGATGTTATGAGGGTTTGAAACCCTGGATTGCACATCGTAGTGCTATATTGAGGTGAGGAAAACGCTTGATGACAAGCGTATGGTTGTGACTATTAGGGATTGTAACTTGGTCTGTCCCAATTGATGATTTTATCGCGTATTTGATTGAAAACTATTTGCTATCATCATTTATTGGGCTGAATGTCATATTTGGGCTTCGTGCCAACTATTTGAACCCTTCAGGGGTTTTATTTGATATTTCACCACTGTTTTGACTTATTACTTGAACTCAGTCATGTTATTTTTCCATTGTTTTACTATTCAGCCATTTTACTCAGTTTTGAGACTTAAATGATATTTTAAATGATGTTTGTGCTGAGAAATATCATTTTACTATAGCCCGAGGGGCTTGTGATGATTTTTGACTGAGTAAGGCCGAGGGCCTGTATTGTGAGGAAATGCTAATACTAATTTGAGGCCAAGGGCCTGAGATATGTACGCCACGAGGTGGCTTGATTGATATGAGGCCGAGGGTCCAGATTTGATGCCACGAGATGGCTTGCTATTGCGCTTGGGCCGTAAGGGGCCCCTCCAATAGTTTGCACACCCCCAGTGAGCGCGGGTACCCATTGTGATGTGAGATTGAGCCCAAAGGGCTGGTATGATTCTAAGATGTTGCCCGAGGGGTGGATTGTTGATACTGTGCCCGAGGGGCAAAATTGTATTTGTTTACTTTACCTTAACTATGTGTCAATTTACCAATTTATTTATTGAGAAAAGGATTTTACTTGATTTTCACTAGTTTTACTGTTTTTAACTGATTTCACTGCTTCTGTATAGAATGCCTTGTGCCTTACGTGTTTTCTTACTTTCAGTCATTATTTATAATTGTTACTCACTGAGTTGGAGTACTCACATTACTCCCTGCACCCTGTATGCAGATTCAGGCGCATCTGGTCCCGCTCCTGAGTGTTGATTCATTTCGGTTTCACGCAAATCTTCGAGGAGTCTTTAGGTAGTTTTTGGTGTTTGCAGCCTGGAGATCCTCTCTATCTATTTCTTTTAAGTTCTTAGTTCAGTATTTAAAACTCTATAGTTGCATTTGAGGATTTGGTATAGTTAGGTGCTTGTGATTTGTGACACCCCGGTTAGGGCTGTGTCAGGTTGTCCGCTACTTATTATCATTAAGCCATGTTTTAGACTACTTTTGTGTTATTTAAATGTTTTAATAATAAATTAGGTTTGGTTGGCTAGACTTGTCTTCACGAGAGGCTCCATCATAACCGGGTTCGAGGTCGGGTCGTAACAAGTAAGAAATAGAAAATGAGGAAGAAGAATCAACTGATGAAGCTCAAACTAGTGAGGAAGAAGAATTCTCGGACGAGGAACAATATGTCGATAAGCTTTAAAAAGTTTTTATCTTTAATAACTCTCATTTATAGCTAGTTTCTTATATGTTTCAATCTAAATATGTACTATACTATGCAGATGACAAGAAAGGGTCGAGGTAACAATGACCCTACTGGTTCTTGGGGTCGAGAAAAGGCTAGGAAACCAAAGAGGAGGGTAGAATATAATACTCAATATTTTCCACCCTCTTCAGAGATGCCTATGCCTATGTTTTATCCTCCACCCTAGGGCTATTCTGAGCTGCCATAGTATCACGAGCCCTACACCTTCGTGCAGACGCCAGGTCTTTCATCATAGGGCCATAGGACTATACGTCCGGTATACAATCCAGCTGCCTCAAGACCACGTAAATCGCAACCATCTACATCGCATGGATCGCATCGATCCATATCACATCCACATGGATTACAACCATCAGTATCACAACCATTCGGGTCACAGCAATCAGTATCACAGCCACTTGTGGTCCATCCAGCTATGTCGCAGTCACAGGGATTGCAGCCATCTTCATCAGCGACTCCATCTATTTCAGGCCTTCGCCTGTGAGATAGTAGCTCTGACCCCCTACACCTTCCACACATGCCTCTGATATACATGCTTCGGATGGTGATGTTGATGATGACGAGGAGGTGCTTATGATCAATATGGCAGGATCATCATAGTCCCTGTGGGTGATGGGTAAGAGTTATTTATTATTTCTACATTTATTGTTTTATACAGTTTGTACTAAGATATTAATGTATTTTTTTTTATTAAATTACAGGTTCATCCTGAGTAATATTACTACGAGGATAATCACCAAAGCCACCAAAAAGCTTTATGATGGACCTTATGCGACTTAGAGTGAATTTTCATTCTCGCTGAAGGAGCAAATTTTCAATCAATTTAAGGTATAGATGTTCTTTTAAGCAGTATAATTATTTATATTTATGATATTTTCATACAATATTTAACTTTTGAAATACAGAGCAAGTATGTATGGGAAAGCCGCTATAGCGTGGAAGTGGCTGTAAATTTTCATCACAAAGCTCGCAAGTGGTTGTTGCATAGTTTCTCCTAGAAAGTTAAACCAAAAGCTTGACTGGTTGCTTTAAAATTTATGGGAGGATTTGCAAAGGCAATGTCTTACCACAAAGTTCTTATAGAAGAGCGAAAAAGGAAAGAAAGTTCGTGCATCTGAGAAGGGAGGCTCCTTGCACACTAGAGGTGTGATCAGCCTAAGGACAATAAAAAGAAGATTGGTACGTAATTGCTTAATTTATTTTAATTTTCAAAGTATATCTATTCTGTTTATTAAATAAAATTTATGAGTTTTCAGGAAAAGAAGTTGGGGCGTCCAATGAACCAAGATGAACTATTCAAGGAGACTCATATTGTAAAGAAGAAGAAAAAGACGGATCAAGAAAAGTGGGTCGAGGGTCGAGCCTCGATTGTACATGTAAGTTTTCACTTTTCATTAAGTATTTTGATTTACTTTTATATAAATTTTGAAATACTAATTCAATGTAATTTTTCTTATAGGGTTGCTTCACAGGTAACGTGAAGGAATTTATACGCAGTCAGCCACCTAATGAGTCAGGCGAGCCAATCCAACTTTCGAACGAGGATGCTCAAAGAATATGGATGGATGCTGCTGGCAGTCCAAAATGGTGGAAGGTATTCGGGCTTCCTACTAAGAAATTCCATCGCTATAAGTGTGGAATGCAAGGAATAAGGACTTCCTCGCAAGGCGATCAACTTGATGGGGAGAGTCTCTCGGCTATGCGGGAGACTGTGACAAAGCTCCCATCCGAGCTAGAAATGGCTAAGGAAATAGAAAAGCTTAGAGACGCTCAGTACATTGGCATGCAAGCTCAGTACCATGGCATGCAAGCTTAGCTAAAAAATCTCCTAACTTCTGGAGCTTTTTCGATTCCCAGGTCTCGTGTGTCATCGCCAGAGGCTCGACTTGAACGTGAGCATTCCTTCTGTCCTCCTCGTGCTTGTTCCTCCCGTCCTCCCCGTGATCGTTCTTCCCGTCCTTGACAAGTAGACCCTTCTGTATACCGTCTTGTTGATGAATCTTCATTAGACGGTGATGATAATGATGCTGTACAAAATACTCCTTGACTTTTATATTGAACTAGACAAATAGAACCAGTTTTGAACTAGTTGTAATAAGTGTTAACTTAATATTGTTAGTTCTATTGAACTTTAATTTGTTGGTTTTAATGTATTTTTTAAATTATGTAGTTGTTGTTGTTGTTGTTGTTGTCGTTGTGTTATTGTTGATGTTGTTGTTGTCGTTGTGTTGTTGTTGTTGTGTTGTTGTTGTCGTGGAGATTTTGATATTGAAATTGTAGTTTATGAATTGAATTATATTGTTATTTAGGAATTTTTGTATGCTGGAAAGTGGTGTAGCTTCCAAAACAGGCATTTTATGCCAAAATTATTACCCAGAAAAGTGACCAAAGTTGGTCGCTAACCTATAAAAAAAATATTTTCTAGAAATTAGTGACCAAGGTTGGTCACTTATATTTAAAAAAAGTTAAAAAGTTAAAATTTGGCGACCAAGGTTGGTCGCTAATGAACCCAGATTTTATTTTTTAAAAAATTTCCTGGAAATTAGCGACCATGATTGGTCGCTTATCTATAAAAAAAATTAAAAATTAAAAATAATCGACCAAAGTTGGTCTCTTATGATCCTAGATTGTTAAATATATATTTTTTAAAATAATATATATTTCAGTTTACAGACCAACGTTGGTAGCTAATTGTTGAATTATAATAATTAAAAAAATATCATAATTTAATTATACATACCAACGTTGGTCACTAAATTTATATTATTAAAATATTATACCGACCAAATTTGGTCGGTATTTTATTTACATTAAATATTTGGTCATTTTACCTTAGCGATGAAAGTTGGTCGCTAAGCAAAGAGGACCACCAATATAGCGGCCAAACCTGTTTGGACGCGTTTTGATCGTTATATTGAGATAAGCGACCAACGTTGGTTGCTATATGTGGGAGTCAAAAACTTAATTAATGATATTTTGAACATAAAATATTTTTTTAATGTTTTAAAAAAAAGTTACATTAATGGGTATTTCGCAGTTTTATACTGCAAATTGGGTTAACGAATTTTTTGCCGTTAACGCATTTCGCAGTATAAAACTGCAAAGTAGTTTATAATTTATTTTTTTTTTTACCTATTTCGCGGTATTGTACTGCGAAGTTCTCAGCCTTATTTAATTAAGGCAATTTGCAGTATAGTACTGCGAATTAGCATTTCGCAGTACTATACTGCGAATTGCCTTAAATAAATAAGGTTGGTCGTCTTCTTCCCTGGACCACGACCCTCCATTAAAAAATCCCAAAGTCTTTTCTGGTCTGGTCCCCCCACCCCCCACCCCCCCTCCCCGGTTTTATATATATAAAAAAAATTTCGGGCCCACCCGTCCCCTAAAGAGCAAGGAGTATAGGTCCCACATACAAAAAAGCTTTGGATACCGTGTTTCGGGTGCAAAAATTTAGTTTCAAGAATATTCAAAAAATTTACATCAAGGTATTTCTATTTAGTTTATGCCGAAACTCGTATAGTCATGCATATTAGTATTATTTAGTATGTTTTCATGTGAATTTATGTTATGTTTATGTTAATTTTGTATCTTTTATATACCCGAATTGATTTATTTAATACTCGAATTTATGTTATGTTTGTGACAAAAAATGCTACCGGATTGTTTGTGTTATATTTAATTTATATACCCAAATTTATGTTACGTTTGTGACGAAAAATGCTTAAAATTTGATAAAGAATTTGTATTGTTATATAATTTGTATTAAAATTTGATAAATAATTTGTACTGTTAAATAATATTATTTATTTTATTTATTTGTATTGTTAATGTTCATATTGTAGAGCCTTATAGCGTAGTAAAATATAGAGCATTTTAGCGTAGTAAAATGTAGAGCCTTTTAGCGTAGAGTCTAAAAATATTGAAATTGAGACGCATAATAATTAAGGATTATTCGGTGGTACCGGGTCTCAAAAATCAAGCCTGGAACCCATACATAACTATTATCTCCAATTTCAAAAATTTATAATTTAATTTATTAAGTTAATAAAATTTTAAAAATGTTGTAATTGAGAAGCATAATAATTAAGGATTATCTCAAAAATCAAGCCTAGAACCCATACATAACTATTATCTCCAATTTCAAAAATTTATAATTTAATTTATTAAGTTAATAAAATTTTAAAAAGGTTGAAATTGAGACGCATAATAATTAAGGATTATTCGGTGATACCGGACCTCAAAAATCAAGTCTGGAACCTATACATAACTATTATCTCCAATTTCAGAAATCATACTTAATTTAATTTATTAAGTTAACAAAATTCTAAAAATGTTGTAATTGAGACGTATAATAATTAAGGATTATTCGGTGGTACCGAGCCTAAAAAATTAAGCCTGGAACCCATACATAACTATTATCTCCAATTTCAAAAATTTATAATTAATTATTTAATTTATTAGACTAACACAAACAATTAATTTTGTTTAAATTATAGTAGGCGACATGGCGTTTCCTCCGCCTGCGCATCCTGGACCTGCCGAGGATCAGCTACTAGTGCTACAGGGCGACCATAGGTCATCCTATGTTTGGGAGTGACAGCTAGCGATGCATGCTCTCCGCCCCAGGAGGCTTGATGATTTGTGGGAGTTTATTGCGGAGCATCCTTTCTATCCGCGCGTAGTAGAGATCCTCCAGACTACGGGATTATATACCATTTTTCAGCTTGGACGGATGCAGCTTGATTGTCGCTCATCACGGCCTTGGTAGAGCGGTGGCGACCAGAGACGCATACATTTTACTTGCCCACTGGAGAGGCTACTATCACGCTGCAGGATGTCCAGGTTTTATATGGAATGCGCGTAGAGGGACGCGCCTTCGCACTGCCCCACCACTGGAGAGGGATGACACATGCACAGTTGGCGGACATGATGGCGCAGTTGACTGGTTTGAGACCGCAGGGTGACCGGGGTGGCAGTCGCGTGGCTTTATCATTCATTAGAGATCAGATGGCGGAATTGCACCCAGATATTACCCACGAGATGGAGCATCTTTGGATTCAGAGATACACTCGTTGGCGTTGCTCCTGCTTTTCGGGTGTGTCTTATTCCCGGACACCTCGGGGAACAAAGTGAGTATGCACTTTTTTCATTGTCTTGAGCTGCTGGATGAGCTACCCCAGTACAGCTGGGGTGCTACTGTTCTGGCGTATCTCTATAGGAGCATGTGTCGGGCGAG